>OU015525.1:95328700-95433700 GCA_907165065.1 Caprimulgus europaeus | reverse complement strand
GCAGAACTTGTGGTGGATGTCAGTGCAGTAGTCTCAATGGACCTTGGTGTCATTCCAGAGCTGTGGAATGCACACCGTAACACGTCCTTTCCCCCTCCACTCCCTTTCTTTAGGAGAACTGCCTCCTGGGACAAGGCATTTGATGCACTTTCAGGTAGACAATCAACAACCCTGGATGTACACAGCAGAATGTGATAATTTCTTCCTTACAAGAGAGTCCATGAATGTAAGCAGAAAGCTCACGCTTAAGCTCATACCTAATAAATTCACATGACATGATAGTACATCTGTACTATCCGTACAATGGCAGACATTTATGTGGCATTTTTCATTAGCCTCTTCTCTCTTACCTATTTTCGCAGCATCACAGAATGGAGGGGTTGGAAGGGACCTCAGGACACCATCCAGTCCAAGCCCCCTGCCAAAGCAGGTTCCCTACACCAGGTTGCACAGGAAAGTGTCCAGGTGGGTTTGAACATCTCCAGAGATGGAGACTCCACACCCTCTCTGGGCAGCCTGTCCCAGGGCTCCGACATCCTCACAGGAAAGAAGTTTTCCAAAACAAAATTTCTTTTCTGTTGACTACATAAGAATAAAATTGCTTTTCACAGGAGTTTAACTTTTTTTTTTTTTTTAGAAGTTTGTGAAACAATTAGAGACAGAATAAACCTGGACTTTAAGACTCGTAAAGAAGAGGTGTGGGCATGAGGCAGAGATTGGGGGATGACTAGATTGCAGCTGGATGTCAAAAAAGACAAAATATTTCCTTGAAAAAACAAGGCTCTATTAGGACATGGGAACTAATGTAAGTATCAATCCATTAAGATTTAGCAATCAGGGTCCTATTTTTTTCTTTTAGGCACAGAAAATGAATTGCAAATACATTAACAATTGATCCATAAGCCATTACTGAGTGCCTTGAAAAGGCATGTGAACAGGATTAGTATCTCTTGAAATCCACTGCCACTCCTGGAGCTCAGTGTTGAGCAGGAGAGGTGCTTTGCTCTTGAAAATCTAACGACCGGTTTTGCAATGTCACCAATTTTTTTCAATCATCCAAATACCACCAATTCAATTAAGCTCATAAACATCTACCCATAGTTCTCCAGGATAAGCAGCTCCATTTAAAAGTGAATGCGGACGAGCTTGTGCTGTCCATGTGAAATATTGTTCAATCAACAGCCAAAGTTTTACTTGTCAGTTTTGATATATCCGATAATAGCTGTAGGTTGTTTTGCAATGTCCAATGTTCTGTGAAGATGGGCTTTTCATATTCTTTATTGTTTTTTTCTGACAAAATGTTGCCTGGACTTTTGCAGTTTTGTGAAATGAAACAACAGTAAAAACAATATATAATTTAACCCTCATAGACCTAGCTGGACTGTAGATAAGCATCTTTCCCAGGCTTATGGCTAGTTTTGGCCAGGATATAATGAGTTCCTGTTCATTGATCCCTTATAAGCATCCTCAATGATTGAACATAACCCCATGCACAGCAGGCAGTCATTCATTTGTGCCCCTTTTCAACTCGGTTTTAATCAGTATTTGACACTGTTGAAAATCAAATCCATAATTAAGCTTCACAGACAGTCAGACTTTTGGCAAATAATGCCAAAAAGGCAAAATCTGGAGATACTTTTGTAATCAAGCACCTAGATAAATTCTACGTTATGTATTCTTGGTGCCCAGGGATTTATTCCTACTTAATGGCTCTTTGTTTCTTTTTTTTTTCTCATTTTCTCTGCTGAGGTTATTACCCCACATTATTAACACACTCACGTGTGACTCTTTATTTATTTTTTACTAGTGGGAATACACTTTTTTTTAGAAACAGCTGTTTATTGTATATATAGGTTTAAAGTAAAGGTACACAAACACACTCACAAATCAACTTAATAAGCACCCTGATAAATAGCATGGCTGCTTAATTGGGACAATTGCTAGGGAACAGATTCAATGACCCCAATCAGTGAATTAATGGCACACCTAGTTGTGAAAAGTCCATTTAAATGATATGCTTGGTGTTGTCTGCTGCCTAGTCACAGTAGTTAACAGGTGTGAATTGGTGTTCATAGTATAAATTTCCTGCTGCTTGACCCTTTGTTCACTTCAGGTTGCTTCTCTACTCTTTCATAGTTGCTAAGTGAATGAAAATTACTGGATTTGTCTTAAATTTATCAGACTATATTAACGCCTTTATAACAGCCAATTTTAAAAGTAAGATTATTTAGAGAGAATGATCTCTGTGGGAACCTTTCTAATTATTTACTGGGTAGGTAAAATGAAACACATTTTCCCTGCCATATTTGGCCGCATGCTTTTAAAGTAAGTAAGTTCCAGAGTAACTAATAAACTGCATTTTAGACAGAACCTCGACTTATTTATCTGGTTTCTAGGGGAATTCACCGTTTCTGTGATCTTTCCTGATTCCTTGATTAAGGGCCCTGTAGAGACAGCTAAATAATGTAACATCTAAACTTATCTCGTGCCTCTCCCCAGAAGTGGACATCCCTGACTTCTGAGTTCCACCATGAGCAGTGGGGCTGCACATCCCACAGGCCAGTGTGCTGATTTGTCTGCTTTCTAAGTGTGGTAAAGATCAGTCTGCAAAGTTGATATGGCTGGAGTTAAAAACAACACAGACAAAACTATTTCACCCCCAACCCCGACATCTCCTGATATCTGGAGGTTGTTAAATAAATTATTGTGTTCTTTTGTTTTATATTTCCTTTCTCATTCTTAGGAAGTTTATCTCTTATGGAAACAATAAGAAGGAATAGAAACATAATAAACTCCTTTTCTCTTCCTAAGTTAATCTGTCAGCTTAAGTTTCACTGTGTCTCTAATGGGAGTTTGTCAGCTAAATAAAGCTGCTCAGATGCTTTTTCTGTGTTGCCATCAAGCAAATCTGACGAGGTAGGAAAAAACTACCCTGTCATAAAGTTTTATGACTATAATTGATATATAGATGATAATAATGCATATAATCATATTAAAAACCTTATTTTATCAAAGAAAAAGATGAAAAAAAGAGCAAAATAATCTATGAAGTTCGTAGCTGGCCTCTGAGCTACTCAAATACAGGATGGATGCTACTGAAAACCTTGTTATGTAGTGACTTATGTTTCAACACACCACAAAACTACAAACATACTTCTACATCTGGAGTGTTTGATGTGCAAGGAAAAAGAAGGAACACATGGTCTATAGCTGCCATATGATGTTCAGCAGGCAGTTCAATACTTCACTGTGGATAGCCCTGGTGGAGTATGTCAAAGCTGAAGATCCATCTCCCATGCCAGCCTACCAGAGGAGGCTACAACTTCAAGACAAAGTCAAGATACTAAAACTGTCAGTGCAGTGGTAAGGGAGATGGAATAAGTTGGTGGGACTGCATAAAAAAAGGACTTTCACTCAATCCCTGTCGTCTTCTCACTTCCAGTCTTTTCTTCTGAGGCCACTGAATCAACTTGCATTGCCAATAAGTAACCAAATGGAGAGAGAGCTATAGCTTTTCTTCTCCAATTCAAATAACCTGATGCTTCTTTCAGAAAATAACATAGAAAGTCTTAAAAACATATTTTTGTTTGGGAATCTTTTAAAATCAAAGGCCTCCTGGACATCAGTTAACGGCAATGTTAATAAAATGGCAGTGTGTGGCACCACAGGCTCTAGGACAGTAAGAGAAGCCAAGTACCACAGGAGGTTTGTAAGCAACTTAGTTTTACTAAGTCCAGCTTTGCTCTTGATGGTAACATATAACTAAACACAACTGTAGTGATGGCTCCACCAGGGAAGGGCAAACATCCTGCCTAGATCGCTGGCTGTACACATGTAGGCACAGCTATAGGTATCCCTTACTAGGAAGAAAGCAAGGAAATAGATGACAGTATGTTCTTTTTTACTCTTTTTTTTTTCTTTCACTTTTTTATTGTATATGTTCCTCTGTGTCAACTCTTTGTCTGTACATTACCTGAAATAGCAAGCAGAAGTGTATCAGCCTACTGACCTGATTTAGGACAGGTTTAGCTGATGACAGTTGTTCACTTCTTTTCATACATCTGCTTTTCTCCCTTTGTTTCAAGCCTCATTTCCAAGCAAGAACATCTTCAAATTGCTAAAGACAAGCTTTAATTGAAAACTTGAACACATGCTGAATGTGTCACAGTGCTTGGACAGTCACTGTACACAAAGGTTTATATTCAATGAAAGGAAAGTCCCACTAACCAAACCCAGCTTGATTGGAATCTGAGAGTGCCAAGCGGGATTTGTCAGGCATAACTACAGTACAGAGGCAGTAATACACTATTTGCAGCCAGATGGATAGAGGGAGGTCAACAAGAGACCTAAGGTCTGCCTGACTAGAGGTATTGCAAGAGTTGTAGAAAAAAAAATTAAAAACATTCTACTCTAGGTAGTGGTAAGTATCTAGTAATTGTTCTCATAGATATTCAGTCAATAACAGGTAAAATAGTTTAATTTTTTTTTTAATTTCAAACTCTTTAATTCAGTATAGATTAATAGGCACAGAAATCATGTAAAACCATGACAGCAGTCAGGATGTACACAACAGTGTAAAACATTAATTAAAACTAAATACACATGCTCTGTGAGGGCATCAAATTATTTATAGATTTTGAACCCTCATGTTTCAGAGGATATAATCCTTATACAAATATCTTTTTTATTTTTTTTTTGTAGACCACATAACAGCCAAACCAAATATAAGCTGTTCTCTAAACTTTTTTTAAAAAAATTGATTGATATTTACTGTGAAATGTTGTGACTGACATGTGAAGATACCTTGCACAGTGTGGCAGGTATCTTGTTAAATTATCTGTGGTATTGGGAACTTGCAGGTCGTTGACTATCCAAATTTAATTTGGCTAGTACAAGACATTTCTAATAACTAATACTGTAATAATACTTAATGATCTGCACTCATGCAATCTGAAAATCCAGCTAATGGTGCAGTTTTTAGCGACTGCACAAACAGCAAGTTTTAAATTTGTCAAACGCTGCTATTTCAGCATCGCACAGTCATGCAGAAGACCCCGCCTGTGGGGCTATCACTGATCCAGACACTAGAGACTTGGCCATGATGGAGCAAGAAGTGATGGACTTGGTCTCGAGGGAGATGTATCTTTGGAATTAAAAATGGGAGCACTACATTCATGGGGAACCACTAGCACTCCCCATTTCCCTCTTGATCGAGGGCTGTTGTGAAAAATGATAATAAGAAAGTGGAAATTGTGAGGTCAGAATAAAAAAGGACAAATCTGTTCACTTATCACATTATAAGGGATTGTTAATTTTAGATCTAATTTCTCTTTGAATTTCTTAATCACAGGCGGGTTGACATAAAGGTGGGCTTTATCCTGTAGGCAGTGGAATAAGGCCATCAGCACCGGTTTGCATACTGCAAGTTAGTAGAATTTAGTCCTCTGAAAGAATAGATGGACATTGTCTCTTGCACCTATTTCAAAGATTTTATCATGGTGAAGAACTTGGGAAAAATTCCCATTGATCTATAATGGAGATAACTTTTGGAATCAGCAATTAAAATAAAGTCCCTTTCTCCAGCACAGCCTCTTCCTATACTTGAGAATGAACACAACTGAACTCCTTGGTGTTATAAATTCCAAGTACATTTAGCCAGGAAATAGCATTTGGCATTCTTTAAAACAGCAGAATTTCACTGAAGGCTCTGGTCCAAATGAGATGATATTAAGTTCTACTTTGCCAACCCCACACTTCAAGATTATGGAGCTACTTTTCATTAGACTGTGGCCTTTGGTTTAGAAAGTGGTTTTATTGACAAACAATAATTCAAATAAAATAAGAAGGTAAACATTGCACCTTCCCTACATTAACTCAAGAAATAAATGGTTAACTACCCAGTAAAAGAGGGAGTGTAGGGAAACATCTTATGCTGACTGAAAGACAGATCTCATGTGAACTTGCAGAGGAATCCACATGAACAGGAAAGTGAAACAGCTTAGACTTTGAGAGAATGAAAAGAGGTTCATCCTCTTCTCTTAGTTTAAGTAAAAATCACAGAGTGTCCAATTAAGTCAGGATCACAGGAAGACTGATAAACCAAGCTTTATTTTGGACATTTCAGAATTGCCTTTATCCTTGGACTTTTAAAATTAAGATTTTTTTTTTTTATCTTGCATTTATTTTTTCCTGTGCTTAGCACTATGAGCTAGCAATCAAGAAACCAGATCAGACTGCTTGAGTGATCCAAAGAAAGAGGATGAGCATTTGTGCTTTATCTTCACAATCTTTTGATATGTGGATATCAAATATAGATCAAATATATATAGATCAACAAAGTCCAGTCCTGTAACTAATTTGCTGGTACATGGACTGGTACAGGAGGAAGAACTAAGTCAAGTCACAGGACAACAGTTTCAAGAAGAGAATATGAATGCGCAGGGAAGTTTTGTGTCTCTTTTCTCCTCAGGGCATCTACTCTTTGCTATTGTAGTTAGATTTTTAATGTCAGAATTTTACTAGGTTGGTATTTTAGTGAGCTGGATACGTGGCTTTTATCTCCAGCTGTAAAAGAATATGTCCATTCCTCTCAGAAGATGCCTTGCTCACTTTAGGCCATGGTTAGTTCAGTTTGACTGGGTCTAGGAACTGCTGCAATCACAGACATTCTCCTCACATGGAACATCAAGGTCTCATCCATAACAATGATTGAACTGTAAGAACTCAGAAGTGAAGGACTGCTAACAAAAATGAAGTTTGTATGATCATTTTAAAAACTGTTAAAAAAACCATCATTCTTGTCTGGGAGTGAAGTCCTGACTCTATTAATTTCAAGAAAAAAATTCCCATTGTCTTTAGTGGGTGTAGTCTCATCCTGTTTTGTGAATATACTCTATATTTCAACATATGCTTTATCACTGGTTTGAGTCTAAAATTCAGTTCTTTGTGGTTCACCTGGAAATCAGTAGCATTTTATAGTCCATAGAGGACTGGATGGCATGCAAATAAGATTTCAGGAAACGCACAAATTGGTTAAAATGGGCACATAACTCATCCAAACCATTTTAGGAGTTATAAGTTGCCATAGCAGATTAATCTAGCAGCCCACAGGATTTTTTTCCAGTTGTATGTCTTTGTATCCCATTACAATATCCCATTGTAATGGCATATCAGGGGATGCACAAGGCTAATGAAAAAAAATCATAGAAACAAACAGCTCATTAAAGTTCAGGCAGGCCCTAAAATATGAAGTTATATGACCCTTCTGAGTTCATTAAAAGGTATCAGTCAAAGAAATAAGCAGAAGAGCAACACAATATCTGTAAAACTTTCATTTGTAATTTTGATGTATGCAGATTCATACATTAGCATGTGGTTTCACACAATGTTAACAAAGATTACTGTCTTTAGAAAGTTAACTTAGCCATTTATTTCAACTCTCTAGTTATAAGAATACTAGTCACAGCTTATGTCTGGTATAACTACATTATCTACAATAACAAATACATTGCTTTCCTCTTTTCCCCTATTTATTTTATCTAGTTTTCTGTACTGTCCCTTCCCTTCCCTTCCCTTCCCTTCCCTTCCCTTCCCTTCCCTTCCCTTCCCTTCCCTTCCCTTCCCTTCCCTTCCCTTCCCTTCCCTTCCCTTCCCTTCCCTTCCCTTCCCTTCCCTTCCCTTCCCTTCCCTTCCCTTCCCTTCCCTTCCCTTCCCTTCCCTTCCCTTCCCTTCCCTTCCCTTCCCTTCCCTTCCCTTCCCTTCCCTTCCCTTCCCTTCCCTTCCCTTCCCTTCCCTTCCCTTCCCTTCCCTTCCTTTATTTGTTTCTTTCACTTTTTTGATGTTATACACTTATTTCATTTGTAAATGTCCTCAAACATTGCTCTCACATACATGGCTGAGGCCACAATGCCTGGGCAAATGTTGGCCTTTTCACCTCACCAAGACAATAACTGTTTTTTGCCAAGATATCTATCCTCTCTGAGGCAAAACCAAATCAGCAGATCACCAGAGTATCCTTAACACCCCAAAGTGTAAATGAGTGGGAGAAAATAGGAGGCTGTCATTAGTGTAAACAAAGTTTTGTTCAAAGGTTTTAAAACATTTATTTCCCAATTAAAAAAAAAATCTAATTTTAATCCATTTTGATTGGCAGCCTATGTAGTAGATGAACACCGTTTGGTTAATTAACAAGATAAAAATAACTCGGAAAAAAATAACTGAAAATTAATTTATTTTTTAAAACTTGGAGAAATAAAAGAAAGTTCCAGTCTACATTAAAACACTGTGGAGAATTAACGTGACTGGAAAATTTAACTAGACTCTTTCTGGGCCTTTCTGACCCTGACTCATTGAAAGCTGTAGTCATACTTGCAAATGATGCATGGTTTATTTTGCACTGCACTGAACTTTGAGAATGTCTTAGCTGAGTGTAATATCAATCTCAAAAAATAGCTGCAGACAAGTAATTTGATACCAAGAAATATTTTTAATTCCTATGGAAGTCAAAGACTGATGAAACTCAATAGCATTTTCAGGTACTCAAAACTGTCAGCATAAAAGAAAATTAAAACTATCAAATTTTGTCTTCTGTATAGAATAAATAACGTTCTACAGCAGAGACTGTCAGCACCTTCTCAACAATGTATATGAGACAACATATCATAGACTCATTGACTGTTGTGAGTTGGAAGGGACCCCCCAGGATCATGGAGTCCAACTCCTGTCCCTGCACAGGACAAGCCCAACATTCACACCATGTCCCTGAGGGCCTTGGCCAAATGCTGCTGGAATCTTGTCAGGCTTGGAGCCATGAGCACCTCCCTGGGGAGCCTGTGCCAGTGCTCCACCACCCTCTGCCTCAAGAACCTTTTCCTCATGGCCAACCTCACCCTCCCCTGCCACATCTTCCTGCCATGTCCTCTGCTCCTGGCATTGGTGGCCAGAGAGAAGAGCTCAGCGCCTGCTACTCCTCTTCCCCTGAGGAGGAAGTTCTGGACCATATGCTGTGTTTTATTAAAATATACTCTCTTTTACTCAATGAAGCACTGAATTGAGGTTCAAATATTTGAGGCCCACTGGACAACACACAAACAGTACTTTCCTAACTCAGACACCCAGTTTATGTTACAGTCTAGAAGTCCTCTTACCTACAAGTGTTCAACCTCTTTTAGGATCTGGCACACGACTTGTACAACGTGCTTTTCAGCATTCTTTTGGCAATTTGGCCTGACCATTCTTCATAACAGAGAGGGCTGCTTTTTAAATATGGTTTAAATTGACTGAGCACCTTTAGTCTTCCATTTCAAATTCTATAACTTTCCAGAAAGACATGCTGCTGTCATCTGTGTCACTTTACTTAGCTGGCTTCCTTATGGTACTAATGCATTTACAGTTTGTTATCAGAGTCCTAGTTTTTCTGTAACAATCATTGAAATAACTCAGGCATTCAATCCTGGCAAGCCACAGACCATTCCACACTTTGAAATTCATAGATTTAGCAGAATAGTGTCAGATCATTTTTCATAACCCTTGTTTCCTTGTCAGCATGTCATAGCCAGTAAAGAGCTGCTAGATTAGTACAAATATATAAATCTTTTCTCAGCTTCACCTCACTGCTGTTTAATGCTACTTTACTACACCACTGTGCTTACTAGCTTAAAATACCTTCTGTTTGGAGAAACGCATATTTATTATTATTATTGGGGAGGTTTTGTGCAATTTCCCTGAGCACAGGCTGACAGCTGCATAGCACTTTGTCATTTATCATTGTACACAAGATCTGTCAACTTGGGAAACAATTTCAATAAAAAAAAAAATTCTGCATGAAATTACTTCGTGAGGGGAAAAAAAAAACCAAACCAGTTCCGGCTTTTGTATGTGCAATTCCATGCCTCTATTTATTTATTTATTTATGCCTACTTTTTTTTTTTTTTTTTTTTTAAATTTTGGCTGTGAAAGGTACTTAATGTACCAAAAACAATTTGTACAAGCATTATTTCACCAATTGAAAGTGTGTACGCCTTGCTGAGGTCTCCCTTATCTAACTGTTGCTAATACATTTTCATGCTGTGCTCTTATGGCTTCATTTTACAGTTGACGAGATCACCCACTCCATGCTGTGTTGGAAATGGGACCCTCGTCACTATAGTCCACAGAGTGCACTTAACATGTGAACAACAAACAACAAAAAGTTACTGCTTTAAAATATTTTCATCCCTTTATCCCTTTGTTGTAAACTTAGCCTTGTTTTTTATGGCACACTTTAATAAACCAAAGCATAACGGCTATGGAAATCTCAAATCACAGAGAGGGAGGAGTTACTGACCTAGAGGTTCTGTTGGATTAACCTGAGAACAGGTCAATAGCACTCTGCAGATTCTTCTAAAATCTACAGCAGTCCTCCTCTGCTGACCCCACCCTCCTCAAAGCTTACCATGGGATATATTTCTTTCCCATGACACATCATTTTTCTCTACTTTTGTTTAATTTCTCGTACATCATGCCCCGTAACAATATCAGCATCTAAGGCCTGTCGTTAGTAAAACCAGCTGGGGCAATAATTACTGTGAAATTATGTTCTGGACAGATGAAAAGGAGGGATCAGTATTACATTCTCTTGTTTTCCACCCTGTCAGTTTTTTCTCCAGCTATGGATTTGTTATCATCAGCGCCTGATGATTCTGCTGACACCCCTGTCAGAAAATGAATTTTTCACTCCCCACTTGATTGACTCCATTCATTGTGTGTAGCTCTGTCAAAAAGTGCCACTCTCAAGCTCACTCACTCATGTGTTTGTGTTTTCTACACCAATCCTGGACAGACAGACAGACACAGAAACCCATGAAATATTCAGTATGTCCTCCTTAGTTTATAGTTCTTTATTGTCCTTGTGAAATATTACGTATTCTGCTTTGAGTTTGCTTTAAATCACTTGATTTCAGCAATCTTTCTTTTGGAGGAGGGAGACGGGCAGATTCTGTACTTCAAGCATGAATTAAAACACAGATATTATTTTTTGGCAGATTTCTCGATAAAACTAATATTTGAACATATCCTATTAATCCCACTTGGTTTCATATACTATTCCTCATAAAAAGATGTTCCAAAGCCTTTTATAGGAATCTAGTTTATGTCAAATTCAAGTGAGAGATGACTTCAAAACTTGATTCATAGAAATGTCTCAGTAAAGGTGTAAAAAAAGAATAATTGGGGGATCTTCTACAGCCTGGATTATTCTGTCTAAATGATTGCATATTGCTCTCGGAGAGCCCGTGCTCTTGTTTCTGAGGAAACAGTCAGCCCTCAGTAGCTGTCACCCCCTGCTTTCAAACACACAAAACTGCCTACAGGCAACCTACTTCCGAGATGCAGAGTCACAAACTTTTTCAAGTGTGAGCAGAGTGTGAGCAGACTTCATCTCTGTAGCAGGTGTAAGCATTTATAAATCCCTTCATCATACAAGGAATAGACTAACACTGTTAAAAATATACACAAAAGAGTTTTCAGCAGTGCAAGGGGCCCTATGTATTGCTACTGAGATGCTGATAAAAAATAAGAGTTATGGGAAGAAAAAGGCTATCAACAAGAAGAGAAAAACTACCACTAACCTGAGACTATTCATGTGAGAGTGGAAACAATGTTCTCAGGATCTGCTCCTATCCAGACACTTACACTGGTGTTGATAAGACGGGACTCAGTTGAAGTTAATGAAGTTATCCAGGTGATAAAAGCTATCATATTGATAAAAAGAAGAGCACACATAACCAACCCAGTACATTCCAGCCTCTATCAACATGGCTTTGCATTTGACACCAATGAAGGCAAATTTCACAATTGATCTATGTTCCACTAAATGATTTTATCACCAGCTATAAGCAGGCTATTCAAGGTAACCAAATATAAAACCAGCAGATGCTGTGAAAGTTGTTAGGCTTTTTCATGTCATTTGATAGTTTCCACAGTATTTTCATTTTTAAAGTGCAAGAAAAGTTGAGAGAAGGCAGAGGATGGCAATACAACACCCCACAATTTCAACTGACTTTAGATTTAGCAACAATAACAACGAGTTTTCAAATGTATTCCTGTCATTCAGTTCAATATAACTGTCCTGACATGGATATAATTCTCTAGTACTTGATCATTTATTGGAACAACATCTTTTAGAAGAAGTTATGGTCATTTTCATTTTGAAATAATTATTTCAAAGAATCTGTTAATTGATTTTTTTAATAGTAAAGTCTTCTGTCTTGAAGAAAATGGCAAGTTTATTGTTTGTCTTTCTGCTTTAATCTCTGAGTTTTGGTTCCAGCAGGCAAATTTTTTCCCCCAAGTCAAACATAACTCTAAAAACAAATGAAATGTAATTACCTTTTTATTGACACATTAAAAGGAAATAAATAGTATAATCAGCATTTCTGTGCTTTCCTCAAAGGTGTTGCTTTCATAAGCATTATGATTAGCTAACCAGATTCAAAGAAGTGGCAGAAAGAGGTGGGAAGAGTGCTGTGTAGAGAGAATAGGCAGTCAGTGTTTCATACAAAAAAGGAGTATTTCTAACACAGCCTCACACAAGGACAGCTGATTGAATTGAAACACATCGGGGGGTAAAATGGTTCTTATCAAATTTTACAAATCATTGCACTCCACCTTTACTTATAACATTTCATTGCTCCACAATTCTGCTGCCCAAGAGCTTCATCCTATTGCACTGTTTTAGAGGAAAAAAATTCACAATCTTAATTAAACAGTCTCTACCAATGGTACCACTGGACCTGCAGTCTTAATAAAACATCTTTGCAGATATAAATGGACTTGCAGTTTCCAGGTTAAAAAAGGTCATCGCAGCTGAGTGGTCAATCTTATATGACAGACACTGAAAATTATTAGCCTTTTAAGAAATTATCTGTGAGATGAAGTTGGTTGTTGATCTTGAAGAGCTTTGATACGTAGAACACATTTTTCTTAACCAACGTTTTGGACAGTAATCTCCAGTTTGAATGACAACTTTCTTTTGCACTTTGACAAGTAGGTTTAAGTCCGTGAAGATGTTTTTACGATGGAAATAAAGAAGGAAGAGTCTCATGATGCCTAAATTGTGTCAACAAATTGCTAAAAAGCAAAAAATAATGATCCCTCCCTACAAATCACTAGAAACAAATGAGCACAGGGCAGTAAAAAGTTAAGAAATGAGGGACTGAAACATTTCTTCAGTCAGAGAAACAGAGTTTAAAGGGGGGAAAAAATCACAGAGAAATTAAAACAATTATCAGTTATTTTAGGCAAAAAATGTTCAGTAATGTCTTCTGAGGATTTGATCGAAATAGTGCCAGTGTCTCACAATGCTTTGGATGAAGTTACAAACCCAGAGAGGAGCAATCAGATCATTTGATCCAAAAAATTATAGATCAAGGATCTGATACACAAAGGAGTTATTTGAAAAATGACTGTCTGGAGCTGGAGCAGAGTCTCTCTCACACATTAATACTGTTACTATAAAAAGAAGGGATAAGGAGAAGGAAGGACAAAAGAAGGAAGAAATTACACCAACCGCTCATTGACCTGAATGACAATAGTGGAAACTTCTATCACCATTAAAAAATGCTTTGAAGTAAAATGCAGAAATTAAGAGTCATGATTAAACAAGGGAGTGAAAAAAGCAAAAAAAGTTCTGGTTCTTCAGTCTACTTAAACTCATGTTTTTTTCTTGCTTGTTATTTAACACAACCCAAGTGTGCAACCTAGTGTCATCCCACTCAGGTGGAAATGTGAGCATGTGGGCTATTTAATATAGTGAATTTGCCTAATGGAGCACAATTCCAGAAATGCTCGGAGTAACTTTGGGCAGATTCCTCAGTAAAGAATTCTTCACGGAGTGCCTACAAGGCCCACCTGTGCCTCATTACCTGAATCGATATTTTTGCCATGTTGATTTGAAGGACAAAATAGGCTTAAGAGATTTTGCTTCCATAAATACGAAGAAGACGAAGAAGACACATTAAACATTGGAAGAAAAACTCCAAAACCTGCCACGCAGTACAACAGGAGGACAAAAGCACAAGGCTAGCTCTAACTTTGCACCTAGGAGCCTCTGTATAGCAAACAATTCCATTTTGTTAACAAGCCACAAGCGTACACTTAAGAAGCAGGTGAACAAATGTGATTGTGAGAAGTACAATGATGCTTCTGAGTCTAAATTGTGTTCCTCCCAAGGCACACGTGTTCATCTATTGCATAGGATTTTTGAGTGTGGTTTTATTTTTCCCCTCTTATTTTAAAACAAGTGAATGGCTTTTCCCTTAATGACCGCAAAGAGGTAAAGGTTTACAGGATTCCTTTTCAAATCTGTCACATCTTTGTTTCTGTATTATTGAAATAAAGCAGCCATCGTCCTTCTCTCTCTTTCTCTCTTTCTGTGTTCTTGTCTTTGCTCTGGCCTGTGAGGTCAATACAAAGGCCATTAATATCTGATAGTTATGAAGGACTTGTATTAAACACCGATACTCCCATTATGATCTCTAGTGAATAGGTTTCTGTATCAGAAAAACAGCATTAAGAGTTATCAGCAGCTGGCACAGTTTTCACCTCAGCAGAGGCCAAGGAACAAGCAAACAAACAGAGACTGAAATACCCCATCATCTCTAGAGGCAGTTACTTCTACTGTGAGCGCAGGTAGATCGGTGAGGTACCAGGGGGTAAATTTGCCCTCTGTTTGCTCCTGCCATACCCATTCCTTGCACAGAGAGAGACAGATGTAACCTCCATGACTGAGTGGGAGACAGATGTAACCTCCATGACTGACAATCTAACCACTGTGACTAGCTTTTCATTCTGTTTATTTGCTCTTAAGCCTTCTTTGCAGACCCTTTTTATTCTAGTGAATCAAATACACTGGGAAGCAACCCAGGTGTTCAGACAGCTCCAAAGGTAAGGGTGTGCTGAAACTGTCCCTGAAAGCAGGACTTTTAACCTTTCATCCTTTGATGACTGAATTTAGACTCCACATTTAAAACTCTCACTTTTCAGGGGACAATTTCACTCTCAGTAATTTGTGTATGTGTTGTATGGGAGAAGATTCGCATGTTGTGGTGTGATAGTTTAACTCAGCTAGCAGCCAAACAAGACACAGCCACTCGCAGCCTCCCTAACCCCCCACCCAGGGAAAAGGTGAGAGAGCTGGAGGGCTAAAGGTGAGGAGACTTGTAGGTTGAGATAAGAACAATTTAATAATTAGAGTAAAATAAAATAAAAATAATAATAATAAGAGTAATAATGATAAAAACTATATATAAATGAGTGATGCACAGTAAAATTGCTCTCATAACAATCCTCACCCAAACCAAGACACAGCTATTCTAGCTACTAAGAAGAAAATTAACCCTATCCTAGCAAAAACCAGGACAGGTGGCAGCACAAACATTTAAAATGAGTGCTTTAAAAATCCCCCAAGATGATACTGCTTCAGTGTCCAGCAGCTGAATTATATTTAACACATTGAACAGGCACACTCCTGCCCAAACCACCTCAGATGCAGATGGTTTTTGCGATTTCAGCCTTAACAGAACAGCAGAGAAATGCCAATGGACCGTGAAGGACTTGTCCCTTCCCAAATGCTGCTAACTGCGCTAAAGTGATGCCAAAAGACCACTTTGAGGAACAAGGTGGATGGGGAAGGGTTAGAAGGAGAAATGCACTGTGCAGGCATGTGTTGGACTCCACGAGGGACAGGCCCAAGTAATGCTGCTTCAGCTGCCCTGGTGCAATGAGCAGCAGAGCTGCAGGGAAGACTCCAAGCCTCAGTGTTTCCACATGTCCCTCCATTCACAAGTTGCTCTCCTTCATCATATGGTGTACAGGCTGAACTTCACCCTCACAGTTTCTCCTCTGAAAACAGCCCACTTAAGAGTACCAGCAGTGGACAAGTGCTGGAGCATGTCCAAAGGAGGGCAAGGAATATGGTGAAAGGTCTAGAGCACAAGTCTTACAAGGAGTGGCTGAGGGAACTGGGGTTGTGGAGCCTGGAGAAAAGGAGGCTGAGGGGAGACCTTCTGGCTCTCTGCAACTCCCTGAAAGGAGGGTGTAGAGAGGTGGGGGTCAGTCTCTTCTCCCAAGTAACAAGTGATAGAACAAGAGGAAATTGTTGTGCCAGGAGAGGTTTAGATTGAATATTAGGAAAAATTTCTTCACAGAAAGGGCAGTCAAGGATTGGAACAGGCTGACCAGGGAGTTGGTGGATTCCCCACCCCTGGTGGGATTTAAAAGGCGTGTAGATGTGGTGCTTAGGGACATGGTTTAGTAGTGGACTTGGAGTGTTAGATTTATGGTTGAACTTGATGAACTTGAGTGTCTTTTCCAACCCAAACATTTTTATGGATGTGTGTCTGTTGTTAATTGGTCTTTAAAACTGGCAGAGTCTGGTATGGTGTATACTTGTCTGCTGGTGTTAGGACTGGCATGCTAGAAAGGTGCGTAAGGAGAGGTTTGTCTGGAGGTGAATCTGGATTTAACTGATCAGTCTTGGATTTTTAGCAGTGGCATTAGCAGAAAATGCTCAAAGAGGAATCAACATGGGAGGCAAGCATGTGGCATCCATGCAAAAGAGAGTCTTAATTCAAATTGCAGTCATCATCACCTTTAATATTAAAAAGAACTCGATAAGAAAGACCACTAATCACATGCAGAGTTAATGACGCTGTACTTTCTTGTTCCTGGCTAACTGGAAAGCAGTTTTGATTGTGCTATGTCCTTATATGCAAGGTGGAAAAGCAAAAAACCCTGAAGTTTTAACTTAAACAAGCTTCCACCTACCCATGTCTTGCATTTGCACTCCCCGTCCTGCCCTCAGAAGGTAAAAAAAAATAAAATTGCTGGAGTCTTTGCAGACCATGAGTACAGCACCTGAAATCAGAAAAAAAAATCTTCTTTATGTCTCTGTTGACTGGGAATTCATTTGTATATGTGTGCTACAAATCACTATCTCCACCAACTGCTTGATATGGAAAGAAGAAAATGATGGGAGTGATGTATGACCCTGAGAGTAGAGGAATTGTAGCTATTTACATCAGTTGTCACCAACCTGCTGCTTGTTTGCGGTGTTGCTGCATGGATATAGATAACCTCTCTGAAACATTAGCTGAGACAAAGGAAGTAATTCTTTGTTGACACATTGTCAGTTTCTAATTTGTTCTCAAACTGTGAGGTAAATCCTCCATCTCCACTGGAAAAAGGACCGCTCTATCTCACATCAGGCCTTCTGCCCTTTTCGCTTTCTGTTCTCAGCTGGAAATGTAGTCGAAAAGGAGTTTCCTGCCCAGAAACTGATAAAACATACCAACAAAACTATCTGGAGAGTTTAACCTTAGCTGTGGTCCCTTTACATCATCCTGAATAAAAACGTGGAGCAATGTGGAATGAAAACCGTGATCCTTATTAGTGCAGCATCAGAAATCAGGAGGGCTGCAGTTGCAAGGGACAGAGGTTAGCTACAGAAATAAATGCCTCAGAGCCAGGTCTTGGTGAGCAAAAGTGAAAAGCTGAGAAACAAAACCAGGCTGATGGCTCTTCATGGTATGCCAAGAAGATATGATGGACACTGTAGCAAGGACTTAATCCTCTTTACACTCCTACTTCTTGGTGCCTTTGAGAAGCCCACTCTAAGAATACAGTAAAATGCAATGTGCTAGGAATTTACTTGCTGAGAGACTGACCTGATTACATTTCACTGGACATAGGAGCTCATTCTTCTTTCTGACTGCTGCTCGGATAGAAGACTGACAGCTGGACTCCGTCACTTGGATTAATGGGTTAAAAGCTGACATCTTTTTAGTATTTTGGACTTTATTTTCTTTATCAGCTTGACTTTCATGCTCAGAGTGCTCTTGCCACAATATTCTTTTAAAAGTACACTTGTCAGGGTCCATTTGCTACTAGCTACCTTGATGGTGACATCAGCGATGGCTGCTGTTTACCTCTTGACCTTAGAGAGGCAGCAGATGGGTCCAGTAATAAATCCCGATTATTAGTGAAGGAGTCAATAGCTTGGAAAGACAGAAATAAAAGTCAGGCAGTTTTACACTGTGGTTCTTGTTATCTGCTTTGATATGGAGTTGTGGGCTGTGTCAGGGGAGATGACGAGCAGCCTGGCCTGCCTGCAACCCTCTGCTCCTGGGCAGATGGTGCGTGCTGGGCTGCCAGCCTTCTCTTCCTGCCCTCCCTCCCTCCTCCAGCAACCCAAACTATCTCCCCACCCCAAGTCCACTTCAGCTTTAGACTTGTGGTGGTTTCACATGGCTGGCAGCCAAACACAGCCACTTGCTCACTCCCTACCCAGGGGATAGGGGACAGAATAGGGGGCAAGGATGAGGAGAGTTGTAGAGTGAGAGAAGAATACTTTAATACTAGAAATAAAATAAAACTTTAAATAATGCTGATATTCAAATAGTGATGATAATAATAACAGTAATAAAATATGCAAATGAGTGACACCCAGTGCCATTGCTCACCACCTGCCGACCAAACCCTGCCCGTTCCCAGATAACGATCCCGGAGGAGCGACAATCCTGAACCGAAACCGCAATCCCGGGAGAGCCAGAGCCCGAGCGAGAGCCAGAGAGAGCCAGAGAGGAAGAGCCCCTCATGGATCTCCTGCCCATGGGGGATAGGAGATGGAACAGCCCATGGGCAGAGTCAAATGCCAAACTAGCTTATTAATTAAAATATTCCTCGCCCCCTCAGATCTTGCACTTGCAGACTGACAAAACACAAAGTCCTTCACTTCCAGTGACACAAATGCCAACATGGGGATGATCTCAGTATTTCTCTACAAACAAATCCCAGCTGAAACCAAACCCTATCTTCATCAACAACCTGGGTGTAGGGATAGAGTCTGCCCTCAGCAAGTTTGCTGATAATACGAAGCTGGGAGGAGTGGCTGACACAGCAGAAGGCCGTGCTGCCATCAGAGAGACCTGGACACGCTGGAGAGCTGGGTGGAAAGGAACCTGATGAGGTTCAACAAGAGCAAGTGCAGAGTCCTTCACCTGATGAGGAATAACCAATGCACCAGTGCAGGTTGGGGGTGACCTGCTGGAGAGGAGCTCTGCGGAAAAGGACCTGGGTGTGCTGGTGGGCAGCAGGTTGGCCATGAGCCAGCAGTGTGTCCCTGTGGCCAGGAAGGCCAACAGTGTCCTGGGGTGTGTTGAGAAGAGGGTGGACAGCAGGTCGAGGGAGGTTCTCCTCCCCTTCTAGTCTGCCCTGGTGAGGCCACATCTGGAGTACTGGGTCCAGTTCTGGGCTCCCCAGTTCAAGAGGAACAGGGATCTCCTGGAGAGAGTCCAGCAGAGGCCACAGAGATGCTGAGGGGCCTGGAGCATCTGCCTGACGAGGAGAGGCTGAGAGAGCTGGGACTGTTCAGCCTGGAGAAGAGCAGCCTGAGAGGGGATCTGACCAACGTCTATAAATATCTGAAATGTGGGGGCCAAATGGATGGGGCCGGGCTCTTGTCAGTGGTGCCCAGTGACAGGACAAGGGGCAATGGGCACAAACTGGAACACCAGAAGTTCCAGACAAACTGAAGGAAAAACTTCTTTGCTGTGAGGGTGCCGGAGCCCTGAGACAGGCTGCCCAGAGAGGGTGTGGAGTCTCCATCTCTGGAGATGTTCAAACCCACCTGGACACTTTCCTGTGCAACCTAGTGTAGGGAACCTGCTTTGGCAGGGGGGTTGGACTGGATGGTCTCCTGAGGTCCCTTCCAACCCCACTGGTCTGATACTGTGGTTCTGTGTGTTCAAGACACTGGGGGTTGCAGTGTGTTGAGGGCTGGCAGCAGTGATCTACACCTTGGTCAGCCCTTGGTTATGGACAATGTCATTTAGCCAAAGCCATACACTGCATCGTTCAGCACAGACAAATATTTTCCAGTTTTGGAATAAACATGTTTCTGTTTTGATCTCAACCTCTTGCTTTTTGTTGTTTGTTTGTTTGTTTGTTTTTCGTGACATATACAGTTGCATGGGAGAATTTTCTTAATTGTTTCTAAGGGAGTTATGTCATTTATAGACTCAAATTGTGGTTTTATGCAAGTAAAGGCTGTAAGATTTTACTTTATATCAACACAAAAAGCTGCCTGTAATAGCTCAGCTGCAGAAGCCAAATTTCCAAGGTCCTATTGCTACCTGCATGCACTTATGATCTGGATATTCACAAGCCTTACTGTATGTCATATGATCCTGTACAGGAGAGTGATGAAGCAATTGCTGTTTTACTTAATTATTACGCATAAATAATCCAGGAAGAATACATTTTAAAAATTTTTCTCTGAAATTTTTATGTATAGCTTTTTGTAATTTTTTTTTTTTCTAGGAAAAAGCACCTTTCCCTTAAGTTTTTGTCAGAAAAGAAAGACTGGGGTGAGTAATTTTGTTTTCTTCTCAGCCTAAATTTTTGTTGATGCTTTGAAACATTTGAAGGTTTCCATTCAGTGCTGTTTTCTGGTTTCTCAATAGATATTGAAACTGTCTTTAAAAAAAAAAAAAAAAAGGATTAATTTATACTGGGGTTCCAATCCTGCTCCTTTTATGTCTATAAACTGTTCTATTTAATCTATTGAGAGTAATGTGGACAGACTATGCCTTTTAAATGAAATCAAAGAAAATTTCACACTTTTCTCTTCTTAAAAACTTTCCTGTTCATTTACAGGTAGGAATGACTGTACTTTGTCCTGTCATACTCTGCAAACTATCATTAAACTATTGGTTTTGTTGCAAGTGATTTCCAAATGAACATTGATTTTTTTGCTTTCCAACAAATCAGCCGTTTAAAATTCCAGTGAGTTACCAAGTAATTCCTTCCACCAAAAGGCATGCAATTAGGACATTTTTAATTGTTGGCTAAATTTGCTTCAGGAATATGATGGAGAAAGGTCTTTTCATATCAAGAAGTTCTATAATCAATTTTCAAAAATATGAATCCTTCTGAGGTGGAAAAAAGATTGCGGCTTTTTTTTTTTCTTGCATAATTTTCAAAAATGTTATTCATTTACCCAAGCAGAATTTTTCTGTGAAAATGTTTGGTAGCAAATCTAAAATAGGTAGTTTTAGATGTAATACTGCAACCTTTGTTAAAAAAAGTACCAGAAAAAGTCAATTTAAGATACTATTTTTTATCTCTGCATAGCGTAAATGAAGAATACACCTAAGAATTGGAGCCTTAATTTGTATAACAACAGACACAAGCTTACTGCAAATTTATTAACAGCTAGTGGTTTTACTTCATCAGTTGTTAGTTATATCAATCATTTCCTTGCCAGCATGGAAACAGAACCTCTACTGTTTTGGAAAAGAAAGTGTATGTGTATGTTGTGTGTGTTCCATATAAATTACCCAGGTGTTTTAATACATCCAGGTGGTTTTTTTATTCCTTTTGGAAAAACAGAAAGGAAACAACCCAAGGGCTAATGTTCTAATTATCAGTGGTTGTGCAAGCCTCCAAAAAGCATGTATTCTATAACCCCTGGAAAAATTCTGACATGTTATAAACTGGCTAAATTAGCTTAAATCAGTAAACAAACAAATTGGTGCCAGCACAATAGTACAATAATGCAGTGCATACTAAGTGACTTATTTTCCTAATGACAAAAATAACTATATAAACCAATGCTAAATAGCTTTGATTTTTCTTTATATAATTTGAGTCAGAAGATTTAAAAAGTTGTAATTCCTAACCTTTAACAAGGAATGGTAGAGCATCCATTTTCTCAGAGATTTCTGGGAAAATCTTTGTTGACGTTGACTTACAACCCAAATCACACAAAAGGTTAAAAATAAAATAAATTTCATTCAACTACTTTGGTAACTCTGGAAACTTGAGTGCATTATTTTTTTTTAGTTTAGCATGGAAAGAAGAAGCCAAATTCTTCTTGAGGGCAGATCATATTGGACTAAACTGAGTAATACTGAAAAAAGATTGCTTATGTAGGAGAAGATACAAAAGAAGAGCATAAAAAAACTGTAAGACAATGTATGACACTCCACAGTGGTTTTGGGAAACAATGATAGGGCATTAAAATGTAGTGAAAACCCATAAGTTTTACTCTTTTAATTCCTGATGGCTCTTTATTTGCTTTTCTGTTCTGTATTAGATGATAATGTGAATATGTGAATTTTCTCTATGAACAACAGATAATGCCCTGTGTAAATTTATGGCCGGCCCTGCCTGATTGCAGCAGTGTGGGGGGGAAGTTGCAGGAGCCATTTCTTTCATTGTTGTGAATGTTATTTTTTGCAGTTCCAGAGGGTATAAGTATAATCTTTATTTCTGATTCTGGTGACAGACCTTGGTGGGAACCTCTCTGCATGTGAATATAACATACTCTGTGTACAGAATCTGTCATGTGTTAAGGAAATGGAACTGAATTCAGTTTTGAATTTTGCAGGTACCACATACTGTGACTTCTTGATTTTTTAGTTATTGACAGTTTTTAAGCCAAAATGGTTATATGCTGATTCTCCTGTGTAGGTAAAATCTTCACACCTTCATTTTTCTTTTATGATCACATAGCGACATCTAAGCCATCAGAATGTTGTATATATGCTTTTACCTTCTTTTGACTACTCAATGCATTGATGCTAATACCTATACTGGAATACAGATCATCACATTTAGGCATTAATATGAAATCAAACCAGCATGTCTCAAGTACTTATCTCTTTCCAAATCCAAAATGCTTTTCACAAGTGACATAGAAGTTTTTCATCTTTGAAAATTATACAGACGTAGAACTGTGGAATAAAAGTGACATATATATTGCTCAATACCTTGTTTTCTGCTTGTCAGTAACCTACCTATTTTGACCAGCCAATGGTACTGGAAACTGAATATTTAGTGACAAAAGTGAACGAGACTTATGCACATTAATTTGTACTTTAAATGAGAAACACTTTGTTTAAAGCCTTGTGTTCTCTCCTGTCTGCATTTAGCTACACTAACGTATTTCTCCATGTGAAACTGAATAATTAATTGTCCCAATGGTGCCATCAGGAAAGTGTTTTCAATTGCTGTTTCTGGAGACTCTGTTGCTACTCGGATCCCATGAATATGTCAATAAACATACATGGTTGACTAAAACAGAATGTATTTCTTTTACACACTTCACAGTCTTTTTCTAAGAATATAAGAGACCTGGGTGTGTAAGCTGCTGGTGTTTGTGTAGTAACAGACTCCATAAGTCTGAACTGTTGCTTTTCTAGACTGCCATCAATACTCTGAAAAAGGAAAATACTACTGCTAGCCTTACTAGAACTCATTGGTACCTAAAAGGAACTCTAATAATGTAAACAATGTTTGTTGATCTTGGTAAAAAGCAGACATACAGCTGTCATGCTGTTGATTCATTTTTTGAGGAGCAGGGATTTCTATAGGGTTTCCTCAGTTTTAGTTGCTGCTTTTGCAGAATCATAGTTGATGACCTTTTCTGAGGGAACATCCCACATACTGATTGCAGTTGACCTCCTTGTGAATTCATCAGGATTTATGTACAGACATTTTTCATCATAATTATTCCACATGCAGATTTGTACATTTTCCATGGTAGTTTCACACACGTACACAATATGCAGCAAAGCTAAGATCATGAATAGTTTATCCTGACTTTCCCTTGTCTTCTAAAGGCTATAATGAGTACCAAAAGGTATCTAAGTGAATTTATTTATTTCTCTTAAAGTAATAAATTCCATTAGGAATTAACCATCTATATTCAGTCTGCTTCCTGGTACTCAAGTTAGGAGTCCAGAAAAATGGCTCCACACCACATAACAAGGCAATGCTCTTGTTACAGGATCCCACCCATCTGCACTGTAGTCATGTGTCTTCTGGGATCTGTCCATGATTACCATACATTTGACTCTATTTCATAGCATACTGTTCTGCAGGTAAAAATTCCCTGGTTTTGATGTGCTGCTGAGATGGTTCAGTCTGGACTCCTGGTTTAGTAACTACGCTCCACTAGAGCATTATATCCTGTTGCTTCCTTATATGTCCTCTGTATCCTCTATTGTTGTTATTATTTCGATCCGTTCAGGCTTGGGAGATGAGGTGGAAAGTGAACTTTTACTTTGATGTTTATTTTCATGTTAAATTTCTGGCAGCTTTCCTCTTCTTTCACTGGATACAGGACATCCACTGGCCTTCCTCCATGAATAGTTTTTGATGGTGGGTTTCCAGAGACACATAGAGACACACAGTGATTTCTTTTTATATGTTGCATCTATTGTGTTCTACTTAAGAACAACTTGACAAAGATTTTCTGCTGAGGTAACAGCTGACTTTTGCAGGGAACGCTGGGAAATTTGATTATTCCCCCCCTCCACCCCTTATTCTGAGAAATCCAATAACTAGGAACCAGAACTAGGCAAGATCAAACTAAGTCACACAAATATTTTTAACAGGGAGGACCAGTGACTATTGGGAGGACTGACATGGCTGTTGTAGGTTCTCTCTCAGGGTACAATAGCTACACTTACTTATGATGAATTTTGCATAACTTAGTACAAAAAATTGATGACATGCATTCAATGTATATATTACATATGTCTTATTTTGCTGTGTGTGATTGTCTCTGTTTATACTCATTATCCATCTGCTAAAAGGCATCAGATAATTTTTTTGTAAATGCACTTTGTTACTCTATACATCTCCTCCTAGAGATTTAATTTAGCCATTGTGTATGTTCTGCTACACCCACCATTTTAGAAAAATCACTTGTGTTTCTCAGATTGCAAGAATATTTTGTTAAACCAACACAAAATGTTATTCTCTTCTTCAGTCATTACAATCACATTACTAAATGCAGAATTAGTAATTCACAGCTTTTGCTCACAAACTGCCTTACTTGTTCCCACACACTTGTGACTCTTACATTCTACGCAGAGACTATCATATAATCCACAATTTTCTGATTACTTTCCATTTTCTGTTAGGAATTAAATTTTCCAACATTTTCTTCCTGTATGTTCAAGGCAGACACTTCTTTATATAGACTTTTTTCTATTTCCTTAATTTAGGTCTCTTACAGTGCAATATTTAAAGTCCATTCTGAATTTAAAAAAATTATTATTTTTCTTACAGATAAGTATGATTTTAAAAAAACTCATTGCTCAGTTCAAAAGAGATGAAAAATTCAGAAATGAAGTGTGAAGAAGCATCACGGGATCACACGGAATCATAAGCGTTGGAAGGGATCTTGAAAGATCATCCAGTCCAACCCCCCTGCCAAAGCAGGTTCCCTACACCAGGTTGCACAGGAAAGTGTCCGGGTGGGTTTGAACATCTCCAGAGATGGAGACTCCACACCCTCTCTGGGCAGCCTGTCCCAGGGCTCCTACACCCTCACAGGAAAGAAGTTTTTCCTGAAGTTTGTCTGGAACTTCTAGTGTTGTACGTAAAGGTGCAAGTCTTAAGGCTCAAAATATCACTTAAAAAAAATATGGGTGTCTGTTAATTCAATATCAAGGTAGAGATGATGAGTCTAAAATCAAATGCTTAAGTGATGAAGTTCAAATGATGGTATTTTTTAATAAATTACATTCATATATGACTTGATAATAAGCTCTGCCTAGTTTGCATTAACTCAATTATTTTAGAAGCTTCAGGCTTACTTGTTTCATTTTAGCTAGATTCCACGTGAGTTAAAGATTCGGGGATGAATTAGTCTGTTTTATGGTGGACTGGATGAAAGAGACAGTTGTTTTTTAGATTGCAAACTTTATTTTTCCCAAATCAATCTTCATAACTGATATTTCAAAGATATTTCATTTCTGCTATTTGAAGGTTAGCTGTCCTTGTGTTGCAGAGAGCTGGCAAGAGTAGCAATGTCAGACATCATTTCTATTGCCCCATAAATGGCAATATTACAAAGACAAAACAATGTTCAATGCCATGTGCAAGACAACATCTCCAAATAATGTTAATTTTTTTGGTGACTGAACTGGTCACTGAAACAGAGTAACAAAGTGGAAAGCGTGAAAATAATAACATCACGTGTCCTATCCTCATTTCTTGGCTATACCAGAGAAGCTACACATTCAGGTGAGCTGGTCTTTAGGATGCTCAGGTAGTCTCAACCATATTTACACTCAAAAATGCAATGAACGTTTTCCAACAACTATAAATATGCCAGTGTTGTTCTCATGCTATTAAAAATGAAACACAGTAAATATTATCTAACAGAAGGGAGAAATTTCCCCAGAATAGGAGGCAACAAATTGTCAGCTCTACTCATGCACGAACTTTAATTTTCAACTAAGCAATCCCATGTACTAGGAAAAGAAAATCTTTTCAATTTGGAGGACTTTGACAAATATTAATATATCACAGTTGCAATGGGATTCATTTGTGCTGTGGAATCCAAGAGGTCAGTACATCTGTAAAGACTTATAGTACTTAAGAGATGATCGTACAAGACATATGGTTTAATCATGATGTATTTAAGCCTTTTTTATCTGCTTAAGAATTCAATGTTTTTCTTTCTCTAATTTAAGAAACCATTTGCTATTCCTCGTAACAACCAAAAAAGTATTAATACAGCAACCACAGTGTATTAAAAATGGATTGAGAAAAATTAAAAATTACATAACCATAGTTGATTACAACTATGATTAAAATATAGATATAATGATTTCAGTTTTAATCCTTATATGCTTGACATCACACTATGTTATATATGGGTGGATTTCCTATAGAATCTCATTTGTAGCATGGTAAATCCTTAGAGGATGACAATGAAAATGTGGAAGGACCCTGTGATTTATATCTCAGCATTAATATGTTTATGTCACTAAAGCTATCTTCTAACTGGAGTTTGTTTTGCTGAAACTATGTCCTCTCAGTAATGGTCATAACCATTGTTTTATTTTTGGAATGCTCAGACAAGTGTATCTAGTTTTGAATGAACCATGGTAGAAAAAGTCTGCCGGGGTTTTCAGTATCTGCTCTTGCCAACTTGCCTGTTACTAGAATGCGTATGGTCCCCCTCACCCTCATCAACGGCCAGTGATTGGCAAAGAAATATGGTAATACTAAATGGTGAAATTATTCCCTGTGCCAAAGCTATGGGAAACTTTCTACACAGAAGTACCTAATCCAAAAGGTTGTAAAGGTGTCACATAGCAGATATTCAAGGTGGGCTGCTTGTGGTACTGTTTGGAGTCTGTAAGTGCAGGTCAAGTGCACAGGCAGTTGCGTTAAGAAGACTCTTGAACTGGAGCACGGCTAGACGAGCACCATGGGGTAAGATGAGTCTCTTCTGTAAACTCAGACACCAAGTGTGACTTTTTAAGAACACTTGTCTTTTTTATATTCACCTCAGTCTTTTTAAAGTATTTAACAAAAACAAAGTATCAAAATAGAATCATAGAATCGTTTGGTTGGAAAAGACCTTTGAGATCATCAAGTTCAACCATACCTGTCCAGTATTAAACCAGATCTCTGAGCACCTCATCTACCCATCTTTTAAACACCTCCAGGGATGGGGACTCCACCACCTCCCTGGGCAGCCTGTTCCAGTGCCTGAGAACCCTTTCAGGGAAGAACTTTTTCCTGATACCCAATCTGAACCTCCCCTGGCACAACTCGAGGCTATTTCTTCTTGTTCTATCACTTGTTACCTGGGAGTAGAGACCCACCCTGACCTCTCTGCACCTCCTTTCAGGGAGTTGCAGAGAGCCAGAAGGTCTCCCCTCAGCCTCCTTTTCTCCAGGCTCAACAACCCCAGTTCCCTCAGCCGGGAACTCAGCACACTTGTGCTCCAGACCCTTCCCCAGCTCCGTTGCCCTTCTCTGGACACACTCCAGCACCTCCAGGTCCTTCTTGGAGTGAGGGGCCCAAAACTGGATGCAGTATTCAAGGTTCGACCTCACCAAAGCTGAGTACAGGGGAAGAGTCTTCACCAGTGTACAGGGGGGAAGGGTCTTCACCAAGTACAGGGACTTCCCTGGTCCTGCTGGCTATGCTGTTTGTATATCATCTATGTGGCAGTAGAACAGCCTACAAAGAGAACAGCACAGGACATGAAAAATGAAAGAATTTATTTTACCACCTAAAAAAGAGCTGGGAATCTTAAAGGTTCTTAGATAATGTAAAAAAATTCTAAAATTAAAAGTTATTAGACAATCCTCCTCATAGATTATCTGCTTATGGACTAGAAAGTAAATGCAAGTTAAAAGTTAATTCAAGAGTATTAACTTGCACAGTCTTAAACATAGGGTTTAGTCTTTAATAATAATCAAGCCTCCAAACAAACCAAGAAAAAAAGATATGAGCTTGGTACAGAACATCCATATGTTAATTCATAGCATAGAGAGGAAGCCGCAGTTTAATTTTACCTTGTTCAGGCAGTTCCTCTCAAGTACGCTAGGATTTACTTCTATCCATTAACAGGATGATTTTTCATACTGTTCATTAACATATGTTTAAAACATATCCTTTGCTGAAGGAAGACAGGATTAGCTATAATATATATAAAAATTTAAAAGCTGTCATTTAAAAATGGGACTAAGCTTCTGAAATCTGTGGTTTAAGCTCTGAACATAACCATGCCCAGGAACATATTTCTAGCACTATGATGCATCTCGAAAAAGATTAAAGACAGAAGGATGGGAAGCATTTTATAGCAGGAATCTAGTGGCAGTGAAGCCTACAAAAGAGACTCATTTAATAGTTTCTTAATCAGAAACTTTTAGAGCGCGATATATTCCTCAGCTGGGTTCCTAATCAAGGATGAAGTCTGATAATGTCTGAACTTCTGGTTTTGGCCTGATCTGGAAAAGATGAGAATTTGATTTGGCAAAGATAAGATAATTTAAACACACTGGGAGACACTGGGTTATAGTTGGAGTTTCCTCTGGATAACACTCTATTGGTTGTCCTTGAGGAAGTAACTAGTCCTATAGAATTGTCAAATGCTGTGAGTGTGAAGGAACTCACAAGGATGATGGAGTCCAACTCCTGTCCCTGCACAGGACAGTCACAAGATTCAGACCATGTCCCTGAGGGCCTTGGCCAAGTGCTGCTGGAATCTTGTCAGGTTTGGGGCCATGAGCACCTCCCTGGGGAGCCTGTTCCAGTGCTCCACCACCCTCTGCCTCAAGAACCTTTTCCTCATGGCCAACCTCACCTTCCCCTGCCACACCTTCCTGCCATGGCCTCTGCTTCTATTGTTGGTGGCCAGAGAGAAGAGATCAGCTCATGAGATAGCATGTGAGTTTTTAACCATCAGCCCCTCACACACCATTACAAGGAATTAAGAATAAAAATAATCTTATTTATTTCCTAAAAGACCTGTTGTGTTCAGCAAGGGAACCATCATATCTTCCTTCCATAAGTGAGTAAATATTCATTCTAGGTGAAATGCACAACTTATCCTGAGGGCTAAAACTGAGTCTTGTGATAATATGTGATAGCTTATTATTTCTGCTCCAAATGAATGCCGCCACCTAATCAAAAAGGTCCTGCAGCATTTTCTTTGCAGATATATTCCATGTATGGGCTATGGTAGAACCTCATGTGATACTGCCAGTGCTCTGAGTCTACTATGTGTGGGTTTGAATAGACAAAATATTTGACTCCAATAAATAGGATCTATAACAGTCACCATCACAGAATCGTAATGGACTCAGGTACCGAAAAAAAAATATGTGAAATTACATTTTTATTTGAGCAGAACTTGAAATGGTGTACCAATATTTTTGTAGGTAAATCATGTTTTATCATGCTTAAGTTTTTCCTTGATGGGTTTTATATTGACCAATTGCTTTGAAACAGATTTTATTGCAATTTTGCTTTTTAATTAAATTACATGTTAGTACTATGCAGCCATTGTTTTCATTAATAACAGGTACTATCATGGTCATAGAAAAGATTTTTTTATAATCTAAAAATCCTGGTCATTTTATGCACAGACTATGAGCAGCCAGACACTGTTTACTTTCAGTGACTGCGACATGTTTATGTATGTCTCCCTCATCAATTAGAAACAAATAGTCCAAAAAGGATGTACTCTTAGCATCTAAGTAAATAATGGAGATGGATAAATGAAAGTTACTAAATCAAGGTGGAAATACATTTCTAAAGCTGTGGCAGTTGTGCTTTCAGGCCCAAGGAAGACAAAATTGATCACCTGGTCACAATCCAAGGTCAAAGGTCTGAAATAGAGACTGCTGACACTTAGGTAAATGGCATGTTTAAGGTAATAGGATAAGAGAAGGTTTTGTCTAAAAGGCAAAAGAAGCAAGGGATATATGTATATAGAGCTGTGTGGTATTGAGAATTATGCAGAGTTTTTACCTGCTATTTTATTTTCTCCTTTGAAATAGTTAGGGATGAAAATCTCTCTGAAATCAACAGAAAACTTTAACTGATTCAGGAAGATCCAGGTTTCCTCACAGGTATCCAGATACGTTCTGTACTCCAGCAGTGAAGGGAAAAATCAGCCTGAAAATGTTATATTTTTTTCTCTCTGCTTTGGTTCTTTTTCTTAAAGTGTTAGGAGCAGCATGTTTTGAAGACTGTTTATCAATAAATAATCCTACAATCTTTGTAAAATATTAAGAACAAAGGAACCTATGCAATCGTGTTTCCTTTCATGAGCTGAAGGGAAACCAGTAAGAATGGAAAATCAGTCTTGCAGAAAACTGTACTCCATGGAGGTTTGTTTTATACTTCATAAGTGTGTAAGACTCAACTCTGCTTGGGGGAGTGTTAGTGACATGCCAGCAAAGTTTTACAGAGGGGATGGCTTATGAATCAGAGCCCCAGAGATAGAGTTTTCCAAGGACATTTCCACTGGATAAATTCTTTTCTTTAGGGCAGAGTCTGTTTGATGAGACACCAATTTAGTCTGGTAAAAACTAACATTGTATTGGTGCTGTGGCAAAAAAAAAAAAAAAAAGGAAAATAAGTCTGATTTCCAGAAGAAATCAGGGAACATGAGATAAACAATCTTTTTCTCAGGATTAACTAAGAATTATGCATCCAACTCAAGTTTTGATTACAGCACGCTCAGATAATAGTGCAAGTTCTAGATTAAATGCTGATAGAAATTAGGTTGTCAGTAGTCTAAAATAACAATCGATCCTTTCACTCAGCCAAAGGGATATCATTATAATTATTAATTATTTCTTTTTTTTTCTTTTTTTTTTTTTGCATCTTAATCCAAATAAAGCAAAGTGACTGCATTTTTGGAAACCGTTAGTCTTCAGTGTAAGATGGTTACTGCATCACCTCCAGTCAGAATAAAACATCTCTGTTGCGTATCAAAGATTCATCACCCAGCTGAGCTACAATTCCCTGTTTACTCTGAAATTGTGGTCTCCTACATGACAGTAAAATTTGCGAAGTCCCATCTCCAGGTTGCCCTGCCATTTATTAAATATTTTAGCCAGAAAGAAACATTAAGAAGGTCTACAGACTAGGAACACAATTGAAAAACCTCTAAGAAAGGAAATATCTTATTAATTCATTAAGTCAAACTGCTTGTATCTACACTTGTATGACTAGAATTATGGTTCATTAACTTCATTTCTTTATATGAGTTAATTAGCTCAGAGGAGGCCAGAAATTAATTACCAGCTTATATAGTTTGTGCAGAATGGCATTCTGTTTATTTAGTTTCTCCTATTAACTTTTAATCTCTTCAAACAATAAAAGAGGTAATTAGTATTTTATAAACAAAAATGAATGCAACAAAGGCAAATAATTTGCCAAATAGTGAGGCTCCTGTGTGGAACCTGATAGTTGTGTGGTTCAAGTTACAGACCTTTTCAGTGTTAAGTATAAGCAAAAGGAGATTGCAAATGTAGGTAGTCTTAAGGCAGGACCAAGCAATCCATCATTAAAGAAGAGCTACCTACTAATACCTTGCGGAGCAGAAAAACGAGCCTTAAAAAGTTTCCAGCTGTTTGAAAATAATTGCCCATGTATTCAGCTACAGGAAGAGTTGTAGCTAGCTTTAACACAGTACAGGAACGGAATCAAACAAAATGGGAAATCAAAAAGAAGCACATTTAATTTAAGTAAAATAAAAAAAGAGCTACAACAATCTGAATGTACATATAGGCATGTAAATGAGTATACTATTAATGCATACTATATGATTGTGATACAAACAAAAAGGCAAATGTTACCCATGTCTTTAGTGTTTAATTAGAGTGTGTTTCTGCACTAACTATAATATATATTAAATCTGTTTAGCAACTCATAAGAAGAACATTGTACGTTGATAACACGTATTGACCTTTGCTTCATTTTTTTCCTCTGCATATGTGATATTCTTTGCAATTTTTTGGTAAATTTAAGAAGTACACGATAAATGTACAAAGATACAGCACAATGCAGATATTCGTCACCATATTTTTTGTATACCTGAGGAAATAAATGCAAATATGTGTCAAGCATGTTACTGAGGCAATATTTCAGGAAATTCTTGATGAGTGTTTAAGATTTTTATTAGGACTATTTATTCACTTCCCTACATCTGCAAAACCAGGTGCCTTTGTCCAACTCTACAAAACCCAGAGAGAGTCATAAAAGCCCTCTTTAAAAAAATCTAAAAACACCATGAGCTTCAAGTCTATAATCTTAAAACATTAATGGACTAAAAAACCGTTGTGGGTCTCACTGAAGAGCGAGCCCATGCCCTTCCCACCAGTATCCATTTAAAATTCCAGTTAAAGCCAGCTGTATCTGATACTGTGAGACTGAGAACTGCTCATGTTTTGGGGTTCAGGAAAGCTATCGGTAATATTAGAATCTTACCCTGTCTTAGCCTTTGGCTATGTGCAATTTGTGGAAGCAAAAAGAGGAAATATTTTGGGGTTGATTATTTAGTCTGTTTGAGGCTTCTTGAAGAGCGGGATGAGTCTCAGAGTACATCGATTGCAAGACACTGACGAGATGTGTTAGGCAGAGACCTTGTTATCACATGGTTCTATAAATCATCATTTAAGTACTAAATTAACAGTCCCTCCATAAAGGGAAACCAGAGAGCTGGTCCTGGGGAAGGAAGGAAAGATATAATGAGTACATTAAGTTTTTACCTGTATGGCTTAATTGCTTTATTTTTGCTAGACTTAAATAATAATCATTAATATATTAATAAAATGGCATCCTGTCCAGTCTTTGAATGGTGAGCACTAACACCAGAATCCCATGTCTAAAGGTGTTCGCCTGGTGTGGTAAAACCAATGTTAGAAAGCTTTGTTGAAGATGCTCAAATCCGAAGCAACGTAGCACAGGTCTTTCTTGTGCACAGCAGCATAAATCTAGGCTCTGCTGAATGCAACAGAAAATCTCTTATTGACTGTAAAGAGACAAGGATTTCCCCCACTAAACTCCTACATTTTACTCAAGAGATCTTTCAGATTTTGTTTTCACCTAAGCGAAAAAAAATAGTGTCCTTTCTCCTGCTGGCTCTCCTTATCAGGTCGGCACGTGATGTAAATGAAGAAACATTTGGAGGAAGTAATAGAAATCTTATGCTAGAATTAAAAACCCCCAAATTTATTTAAATGACAGAAAGATGATTTCTAATAACCTTCATTGTTGTATACCTCTAAGAAAAAAATTCACTGTGATTAATGCCATTTTGGAGGCTGTGGCAACAAAGGATGAGCCTGTAAATTTCTCCAACATGTTAGAGACTTCGAAAAGTAAAGGAATTAGAAAGGATTTCAAGGCATTCAGGGAGTCCTGAAGCTGATTGTATCAATCCTTCATCAATGAAACACAATATTCCCTGCTATCTGTTCAGCATACACAAAGGTCTTCATTGGAATTGCTAAAATCATCACAATTAATTTTAGCCCCTGACAAAGAATAGAATTTTCCTTTCTCTGGCTGTCTTGTATTTTTATTCTCCTTTTGTCTTAAAATCCTCTTGATGTGAAACAGCTGCCATCTTCAACCTGATTAACAGATAGGCATGGGTTCTTTATTGCCAGCATTAGCTTTACAGCACAAATCACCCGGCTTCAAAAGGCTGGGGAAACGATCAAACTGCTCACCACTATTACAAATGATTTCAAGCAATTCACCACTCCTAACTGGCACTGCCTTTGCATATGATTTTCCCAGATAATTCCTGAATATGCTGACATGCCGTGTCAAGTTGATTTCTGTAGTTCTGATGAGAAACAAAACAAAAGCTCTCATCTGAACACAGTCCTGGAAAGCATGTTATATATGCTTTTTTTTTTTAATTTGCTCCTACTATTTCCACTGGCAGACACCACTAACATCTATATTTACAGAGGTGAGAAGAAGGAAAGTGGTATCTTTTTAATTTTGACATTAATTTTTACTTTTAATAGTAGGATGACATTGTCCATATGGAGAAAAGGAAATAAATAAATCTGACGTAGATTCAGTGACTTCAGTATATTTGTATAAATATTCTTGCCCCATAAAAGACAAGTGATAAATTTTTGCAGCAGTTCTTGTGTTGTCAGTTCAACACTTCCCATTATTTTCATATTTCTTCACAATTTCTACTTACACTATGCATTAATTTTTTTTAGGAGGCATTTTATCTATTCCTGGGCTAGCCATTGGTCTGCAAATAACATATTTAATTTCTCATAATTTCTAAGAAATGGGGAAATTCTCATCCCCTCCTCATCTCTCTCTACAAGCCAGCATCTTGTTTCTCTTGCTAGTACAGAGAATTCTTCCAGTGTCTTCACCCCCCACAGATATCCAGACAAGTCCTCTCTGATCTTTATGGCATTAAAAAGTCATTTTAAAACTCAGTACTTAACTTGCATTTTACTTACTTATCTCTGCCTTCTCCTGCTTCAGGTACAGCTGTCATCTACGGCAGCATCTACTGCATTTCAAGAACTCAAAATCTCCCCTTCTCAAAAGACCCACACCATCACCTGCCCACATAGCTGAGTATTCAACAGAATTTTCTTATCTAAATAGAATTATTTCCTCTGGCATGTTCTGTCTCTGAACACTCCCGGCAAATATTCTTTCATTCCCCATCTCCCTTTTTGTTACTTATTAGCTTTACATTTCTAATGTTCCTGCCAGGCCTGGTCTCCCTCGCTGACTTTTGCTCCCTCGTTCTTCCATGAAGCGTTCCCAGAAGTTAATCTTGAACACTGGGACATCTTCCACCTCCTTACAAGTTTAGTTGAATTTAGGTGAACAGCTTGCTAATTTTTATATTTTTTTCTATAAGTTTGCCAAAGCTGGGATTTCTCTTTTCTTTGCTTCTTTTGACAGAATCCCAGAATGGTGGGGTTGGAAGGGACCTCAGGAGACCATCCAGTCCAACCCCCCTGCCAAAGCAGGTTCACCTGCAGCAAGTTACACAGGATCACATCCAGACGGGTTTGGAACATCTCCAGAGATGGAGACTCCACACCCTCTCTGGGCAGCCTGTCCCAGGGCTCCAACACCTTCACAGTAAAGAAGTTTTTCCTGAAGTTTGTCTGGAACTTCTGGTGTCCCAGTTTGTGCCCATTGCCCCTTGTCCTGTCACTGGGTACTACTGAAAAGAGCCCGGCCTCATCCATTTGGCCCTCTCCATTCTTTCCTACATTTGCCAAGTTATGTTGTAATTTACCTCAACTTTCTCCTGGGTAACAGATGCTCCCATCTCCTTATTTCCTTTCCTTCTGCCACACACATTTTGACCCCGCCTTTCACTTCATCCTCTGCAGCTAATTCTTGCTGAAGCAAACACGCTCCTCTTTGGCAAGACAACTGCGTTTCAAACATTATCCTCAACTGTGAGCCTCTTCTGTTCATCTGAAATTGTCAACCTCAAGTTCCTCTTTGCATATCAGGTTCCTTTGCTCTACAAGGCTGTCGAATGACCACTTCCCTTACATGTGACACTTGACTTCAAATCCACTCTGCTGAACTACTTGAGAAAAAAACTTGGCAACCCCCATGATAAATGTCTGCGTAGTACAGATATGCAAAGCCACTTCATTCACTTTTTGCTCACATAAAGCCACCTCTTGTTCATGAGTCTGCTTCTGTGTTCCTCCCCAGTCTTTGAATTCAGTGCCATTCCTATGTTTTGGCCCATTATGATCAAGATGACGGGTCATCTCCTCTTTTCCTCCCATGGTTCCCTTTTTCCTTTTACTACCTGGTTTCTTTATGCCTCTTACAAATCCCTTCCAAACTTGCAGACTGATGCTTTGCTGCTGCTTCTGCACTAACGGTGCTCAACTGTCTAGCCAACATCCTCAGACTCACTGACTCCGTTCCTTTTTTAAATGCAGCAGTAACCCAATCTTTAATCAGCACACTGCAGCTCAGCTCTGCCTGCTTTTTGCTTACTATTTCCTCTCCTTTATATCCCTCCTAACCTTCTGTTCCTATCATTTTTCACTTCAACCTTCGATAGCTTTGTCCATTTTTGGAACTCTTCTGGAGGATATTTGTACAAATAATGAGTTATAAAATTACAGTGTGCTCTACTGAGCTATCAGAGCATGACATAGGTCATCTTCCTTGCTACTGTGAAATCTGGTGACACATTTTGGACATTTCTGTGACCAGAAGCCTTCTCATCTTGATGGGTAGGAAGTTAACCTTTGTCATTCCTGCATTCACTTATTGATATATCAACCCAACTCTAGGACCTTTGAAAAGGACTGTGAATATATAAAGTTAGATATGAAGCTTTCAAGATCACAGGCAGCCCTATGGAAATATTTTCAGAGAGCATGATTTACTTTCAGAATCTGATCTGCATGACTGGGTCTCTCTCCTTCGTCTTTGACAGATTTTTACAATGACCTGTAATTTTAACATAAGCTCTTCTTACAAGTTCTTTGGTAGTCTCAATGAAAAACATATTTCACGAGGCCATCAAACCTTCGCTGGCTAACAGCAGAGGAATTTGTTGCAACTTCTATAAAATACTTACATTGTTGTTCCCTTGCAAGAATGTTTGTGCAATTATTTTAAATAAAGCCATATTTCCAGTGACTTTTTTTTCTTTTGTTTTAAATCCCTCTTAAAAATTTCCTCACCATAAATCCACAAACTAAATGAAAGGACATTAATCCAGCCCATCCCTCCTCCCTACATCCAACCGTCTCATTAAAGTTTTTGTCTCCTCTTTTATTACCACTACATACCAGCACCCTTGTGAAGTTCATATAGCCAGGATGGCATACATCATGGCACCATACCTGTGAGGAGAGGAAATGATCATTTTTCCTCCCCCCATCACTCCACATTCTTACTATTGACCAAGGTTATTCTCTTTATCATGTGCAGATTTTATTGAGTGATGCCAAGTGAGATGAATAGAAGCAAATAATGACAGTGCCGCAGTGATGAAATGAGAGACAGAGGTCGTCTAGGTTTTATACTGAACAAATTGAGTCACATCCACTTCTCATCCATTATTTAGGGGTGATTGGGCAGGCTTGGCTTCTATAGATTTGATAATCATTCAGATGTCCATATTAAATATGTAACATAAATTTCTCATTTGGCTGTCGATGACTTGTCACTGCAAAACAACAATGCATAAAAAGGGCTATAATATATGGATTCTCAGAAATATTTGACATAAATAAATATGTAAAAGGCAGATAATAAAATCTGTTTCTGTCTGCCTGCCAGCCAGCCTTCATGTCAGACTGGACAGCCCCATCTAATACTGTGATTTTATGCAGCTGTATCCTATGAATATTGGCCTGCACACTAGAGATTAAAGCACAGCAGATGTTTCTCTGCAGGCTAACAAATATATCACCCCTGATAACGAATGACAAATGTTGTTCCATATTGTGTCAGACAAAACCAGGGCTCTTGTAAAACAAGTGTTACAGCTGGAATAGGATATTTTAACACAGTTACCTAAGGAGTAGACAAACAGACAGCCGCCTGCTTAAAAGGTAGCAGAATCCTAACCTGCAGACATGCAGGCATAGCAGCAATCAAGCGCTGGAGTTAGGGAAAGAGGAAAAAAAACCCCACCTAAATATAATATTAAATATTCAAGGCTTCCTCTATATTATCATCAGATTTTTGTGGATGATCTTGTCGTGGATCATTTGTAGCTATTCCACCACTGTTCCTCAGTCATAGTGTTACAGTAGAAAGTGTGATTTGGTGTGGAGAAAGGTGTATGTGATGGTAGGAGACACACAGAAACAGACACACAGTAACATCCTGTTACTGTCCAAATGATGAGTTTATTTGGTTTATTACCCTGCAATCTCATGCTATCCCAATGGCTTCCAAGAGGTGGAAAGATGAATGTAAGGAGAAGAGGGAGGACAAAAATAACCCCTGTGTTATGAAATATTACACTAGGCTAATTAGTGTAGTGCTTTGTTATTTATTGCTGGTTTATTTGGGTCATTTTTTCCCCCTTGCGCATATTAACAATATGTTAATGTCTGGTCAGCAGCATGCCTTGGCAGCATGGAGGTAATAGTAAGTTCTCCCTCTTTACCTATTTGTTAATTCAGTCTCCTTAATCTGCTCCCTTGCAAGAATAAAACCTATAACCTTCACGAGAGTCAAGGTGCTTGATAACTCAGCAAGTAAGGAAGATGGGATCATATTTTGGTGCTTCATTGGAAGCGTTTGGAAGTTTCAGCTGCTGTACTTGGTGAGTGTATGCCGTTAGCATTTTTTCCTTAGCTTTAGGATTGTCATTTGTCCACTGAATTGAGTAGTAAAATAAATATGTTTTCACCACTGGCAGAGACAACAGAGGAAAAAGGCAATACAGCAACATGGTAACTTTCAATCACTTCCTGACTTGTTAATGAACTTCTTTTTCCCTTTTGCAACTGAGACTTTGCTTTTGAGCTACGGTGTTTTCCCCAAGCCATTTTATACAATGAGATGGTAACAGTTGTTTGTCTGATAAAGCACGTACTATTTAGAACACAGATGTTTGATTATTATTTATTTCTCTCTGAAGCCCACTAATTCAGTCCCAAATGGTCTTTTTTTTTCCTTTTGCTTAAATTTAATTTTGAATGCATGTTGTTGGTAAGTGACAGATAGTTTAATTATTAATAGGATCCCGCAATGCAATGCACCATAGTTTTAAAGTCATCTGGGGCCAAACCAACACTACTTCCTTCCTTCCTTATGCTTCTGGGATTCCTTGAAGAATGCAAAGGTAATTACAAAACTCATGACAAATCTGCATGTATTATGTCCTTTCCTCAACATTTGTGCTTGCCTATGGTTTTACAAAGTACTGTTCTTAGTATGAAATGCTAATGAATCAGGAGAGACTTCTGCTATGGTTGCTTCCTTGGGAGAACCGACTGCCTGGGGAGGAAGGGGAGGGGGAGAGTGGAGGAAGAGAGAAGAGGGAGGAGGGGGTTGAGGTGCTGAATACTGGTGCTGTAGTACATGATGCTGAGACAAAGGTAGATGCCCTCAGCTGTTGTGAAGGAGTGTGACGTCATGGGATCTGGTTGCTGTCCCTGGGCATAATCAGCACGGGATCAAAATATGACCTAGAAAACAAGATTGAGGAAATATCAGGAAAAAAATTCTAAGGTAGAAGCTACAGAAATAATTGACAATTTCTCCTTGCTTGACATATAGTAAACTCCTACAGAGGTATTTCACTGTGTTGTTGGGTTACACTTTCTAAGGTATTCAATGTCTTTCCTTAATAATTTTCTTGGCATTCAGGATATTTCATATTTTTGTGAAAGTTGTGTATAGATAAAAATTGGGAGGGTGTATGTATTTGCACAGATTCTGCTTCTAGTGTATATGTTGCTAACCTTGGAAAGCTGCAGAACTGCTCACACTGCAACCCAACTATAGATATGGGCCTAAACCTGGATTGTGTGTTTGGACATTGGAACTGAGGCTCACTCCAGATCCTGAATTGGTCAATGCTTCCCAGAGCTTTCAGAGGAAGGAACACAGCTGAGGAGTAAAAGAAGAAACGTGAAAGTTGCTTGGTGAAACTTTATTGACATGACCCAGTTGAGGTCATAGCTAAGAGGACTATTTTTAATCAGCAAATATGGTATAAAAACCTACTCAGCAGACTGAATGCTTTAACTGGTAAAACATTAACAAACATAACTTTTAGATTTTTTACTGATGTGTTTGAAACCATCACTAATGTATAAAATCCATCCTTGCAGAGAGGCAGCAACACAGTGGTAGAAAGAAAGTGTTACCAACAACAGTTTGACTTTATACTGTATCTTCTACCAAATAAATAACAGCTCAATAAATATTGTATCTTCTACCAAATGGTCTAGTCATTCCACACTATTACAGCTCTGCCACTGAAACCTCCGACAAACTAGCTCCAGACAAATATGCAGTGATCAAAGAAGAGAGCACTAATGGAGGTGGAGTTTTGGTCATCCTTCCTCTTCTTGTACATAAGAATATAAAACTCGGAGAGAGACTACTCGAACTAGATGAAGAAAATACAGAATATCTCAAGAAATAAAAGAGCTAACCTGATTTAAAAACCAGAGTTACTTATTCTGATGAGCCCTTGCCCTTTGGATCCTTTCTCAAGCTAAACCAAAACATGCCTCCTGAAGACAACACTTCTGAGAGCCTGAGTGCTTCCTAAATTGCTTTGGAAATGGGATTTAAAATTCTCAATCCCATTTGTAAAATTTTTTTACAAGTCACTATTCTTTCAGAACAAAAGAAAACAATCACCAAATACTCATCAGTGAAGTTAAAAAAGACTGAGAAATAAAACTGCCATAATGTGATGAGCTTATAATTCAAAATAGTTTTTCTTTGTTTATTTATTCATTTTTAAACAAAGGCCAGTCATTGCAAAAAAAAGACAGATACATTAGATAATATATCAGGTTCTTCATTCTTATCCACTTTGATACCCTCTAAATAATAATTTAAAAATCCAACTGAAAATATTATGGGAAATTTTACTGGAGAAAGTTCACAAAACTTGATATCAAGTAAAACACAAGGGTAGCTGTAGATCAGTGTACATATATGGCTGGATGAATCTATTCAAAATAACTTTTAACTTGAAAATAAGATAAGAAAAAATAATAGTAGATAAGATAAGAAATAATAATTCTGATTACAAATAAACTTGCCTATCTGACCATAAGAGCTGGGAAATTAGAGAGATTTCCCAGAACTGGGAAATTAGAGAGAGCAAAGAGAAAAGCACAAAAAAAAATACCAAAACCAAAACACCAAAACCAAGCCAAACCAAAAAAACAACCAACCAACCAAAATAACAACAAAGCAACAACCCCCTCCACCCCAATCTTTAGATCATCTCTACATCTTTTATCAGTTATTTCAAAATCCCATGGCTTTTCATCTTACTGCATCACTCTCTGAGATTCCACTTGGTGGAACAAATGAACTCAAAACTCAGATCAGACAAAACGATTGAGATGAGTCCTTGGAGAAATCACAGAAAATCACAGGTTTCCAAATGTAAGCAAGAGCTGAGGGTTCTTTCTGATACTCTTGGCTCTCTTTTACATTTTGCCATTCCTTCTAATAGCTGTATTCCTTGGCAATTTGCCAGGGGGAGAACAACCACCCAAACCAAAAAACCAAAAAACTGTAAAGCTGGCTGCATCTCCTACCAAGGAGCCCAAGTTCTCATTTCCTATCAGTGGTACAAATTCCTTTGACTGTTTCGGGGTTTTGATAGCCTCTTCACACCAAGGATTGTTTCACAGGAGTGGAAGGGATGGTGGTCTGTCTATTCAACATCTCAAAAAAGGGCACCCAGTATGTTCCCACTATACAGCCCTTTCTTCTCAGTGTGCTTCTGCCTCAAGGCTCCCACCTGGGATTCTCCCTTTCTGTGTAGTCCATATTCAGCAGAAAGACAGGTACATTACTATCAGTCTCCACCAATTTCATGCTCATGTCTGACTTCATTTGTAGGACTTCTTTGCAATTTTTCTGCCTTGAAAGAAAACTTTGCATGTGCTATTCTGCTGGGAGGGATCCTGAAGATAAGAATTGGTATTAGATGGGGCCAAATCCTTTCCCATTATATAGTAAAGGCTGTCCCACCCTCCCTGAATTTAGTACAAATGCACAGCATATTCGCTACCATGTAAGATGAATAATTGTGATTATGACAAAAAACCCACATTAAACCATAGAGAAGGCTGTGTATAAAACAGAGGAAAGTGCCTGAGCTTTGTTTTGGAATATTTACTTGTGCCCAAAGGCTGCAACTAGAATGATGACACTTGGAAATTTATAAATCCTAGTGGAGACTTCAGATGTTCTTTTTTAGCTCAAAAGCTGCTTCAACATGACAGTACCTGTTAGACAACCCTTCCCCCTCATCCCCAAGTTTTGTCTATAACTTTTATGAACACAGAGCTTTCTCCTCTAGCTATAATTAACTTAGATGCTTGGACACCTGGTAAGAGCTCTTCACTGCAGAGACAAAATTTATACACAGGTTAAAAAACCCCAAGTCACTGGCTCAGAATGCTTTTTTTCCTTGTAAGAGACAAAACAGGACTGGGGAAAGAAGAGCCACTCAGCAGCAATTACATTAGGTTCTCTGAAACGGAAACAATTAACAATCAAGCACATGCCAAACTGGAGTTATACAGGCAATTTTTACTCTAAAAATAAAGAGAAGTAGTGCAAATGATAACTATGCTTCTGTTTTGCCTCTGACAAATACATATTTTTTTAATAATGATCACTTATTTCTGAGAAAAACAGCAGTGATCTGCTCTCAGAATTGAGATTATTATGTGTGGCTCTTTAGATCTTCTGATTAAGTACCCGTCTTTCCTTTTAACAAGAGTCACCATCCTCTCGATTCCTTTGGGCTGACAGTAAAATCTAAGCACAGTAATTTTCAAAGGATTCTCCCCATATGTTTCTATGAGTCGGAAAATTTATAAAGCTCCTTCTGAACTAACATCAGAGAGACTGTCACTGGGCTCCCATGGAATGCTTGAAATGCACTAATTTCATTTGGCCCATTTTCGGTAAGTCGGGATACACAGAATTTACCATGAATGGATATCCTGACTCTAGGCATGACTTCTAGATGTGTTGGACATACTGTGCTCATGCTGTTGAGATAATCTGTGTATTCACAGTGACCACTGGTCGAGAATTTGCCAACAGCAACTCAACAACAGCTAAAACTAGGCTGTTGAATGTCCAAATCAATCATGCAAATCGATAATGTGCCCAAAAATTCTCTTTTTCTACCCAGCTAGAATTCATGTTGGAAAACAGGACAAGTTGAGGAGATCATGACTTTGGTAGCTGTAGTCAGTAGGAAACATAATAATAGAATTATAGAACCATAGAATCATTTGGTTGGAAGAGACATTTTAGATCATCAAGTCCAACCGTACCTGTCCACTATTAAACCAGATCTCTGAGCACCTCATCTACCCATCTTTTAAACACCTCCAGGGATGGCGACTCCACCACCTCCCTGGGCAGCCCGTTCCAGTGCCTGAGAACCCTTTCAGTGAAGAAATTTTTCCTGATATCCAATCTGAACCTTCCTTGGCACAACTTGAGGCCATTTCCTCTTGTTCTGTCACTTGTTACCTGGGAGAACAGACACACAACCGTATTTGCTTTTCTAAACTCCACGTGGGCTGGGACAGCCTGCTGCTGTTTAGTGCCCAACCCTCTCTAATCGACTCCAGGGAGGCAGGTGTTTTGGGGTTTGGCCACTGAGTGCACGCAACTGATTGCTGCAGCTACAGCAATGGTTAAAGCAGTTATCTGTCACCTTGACGAGATACATTAGGCCAAGTGCAGATTCAATCTCAATGAACACTGGGTCATTTACTGCAATAATGATCACTTGGAGGTTATTGTTGGTAATATAATTGTCAGAGGAATACTATTATTACAGAACATGTCTTAATCAGAAATTAGCCCATAACCTGTAGGATGTTCTTCTGAGAACAGTTCAAGTCAAGCCAATATCAAGCATCTTTGTGTTACTGTACTCACCCTGAAGAAATAGAATTGAAACAAAAGCAGGAAGGTGTAAAACCAAAGTACACAGAGACATCATTGCACTCATTGCAGAGACATGCACTGATTCTAAGGAGCTGAGTGTGACCATGCAAACCATATTGTTAGTGCAATAAAATAAACTTTTTGTTCCTCTTAGAGAACAAAATAGCTATGGAAAGACTTTGCAGCAGCATCTGAGAGACATAGGACTTATTCTTATCTATGAAGGAGGGAATGAAAGTCCTAATGCTTAAAATGAATAAATATGAATGTCAACTAGTAAAAAATAAACAGTTAAAACCAAAACAAACCTTACAGTCATATCACTTCCTCCAGCTGGAAAGAAATCAACACAAACACTGCTCTTTTGTCACGCTGTCTAAATGTAACTGAGGTACAGTAAACAAAACTGAATTTAGGCAAAAATGAGAAAGAAACAAATTCACACACAAACTTTGGAAATTTGTATGGAGCTCATATTCAACCTTTGATGTTCTGCTCAGCATCCCTCTTCTCCTGCCCCAACCAATTAAGAGGGACACTATATTTCTCCCCTCCTTTTTCGGTCAAAGAATCTTGGCACAACCAGCACAAACAAACTTTGCTAACAGCTTTAAACTTGGAAGGCCCGCTTTTTAAATATTTGCCGCTACATAATTGAAACAGCTGTTTTAATGAGATACCTACTGTCATCATTTTACCCTGGCTGAGCTGGGTGACAACAAAGCAGTAATAACGAATTCAATAATAATTAACTCGGGTCATCTGCTCATCTGTCATGGCTCATCAGCTTTAGGGAGAAAAATCCCAGTGAACTTCTCTCTTTTGTGAGCTTTCCAAAACTCTGCAATAAAATGCTTAGAGAGGACTCTAGGTAGCCCTTCAAAAGTTCTAAGCAAACTGGTAAGTAGGTTAATTAAATTTTATGCATGTTTAAATGCTAATGATTACATTCCTAACATTACAGTGTAATCTGTTATGGAATGATGTCATGCAAGCAGTGGTTTTTAGTGCCTAAACACATTTCCATCCTGATGTGGAGTAGCTCTGGATCATTTATCGGAGGGCAGGAACTTGACAGTGATGGTTCAGAGCCAGGTTTTACATTTAGATCCTCTCCCTTCTCTGTTGAATGTTAAGCAGGGGAGTAACAGAAAGCCACTGATTTTATGCCTATTGCCGCATCACAGAGGGTGATCCAACATACCCACGGCGAGTTTTCTTATCTGCACAATAAATAAATAAACAGAATAGCAATTCTGGGGAAATCAATAAGGATGGCATTCCTCCCAAATTACTCTTTCCCCAAAAGAAAAAATATTTTGGGACTCACCCTGAGGTAGGTTCTTTTATTGATTTTTTTTTTTTTCCCCTTTTCCATGAAGATGAAAAGAATTTTGCAGAGACTGAAAAGTATTCTTCCCTGAGAAATTGAAGGTGTGTGGGGGAAGCTTTTTAGTAAAATGATTTGGAGGGTAAGATATGAATATCTGATGTCCTTGAATAAATTGATTTTTTTTTTTTCCTTTTGAGTGATGAAAAAAGGTGAGTCTTGCTGCTATGATGGGTCTCTTTTTTTTAACTTAATTTGGATCAATTTATGACTTTTTATTAAAACAAGTTATGGGTAGCTGTTGCAAACTTCTAAGCTCATTTTGCTTTCAGTGAAACCTGACCATGATTTTCATTTAGGAAGTAGGTGGTGGCTGGTTCATACACAATGTCTCCCTCCATATTACAAATTTCACAAAAAAAACCCCTCAAAAAACCAACAAACCCTTCAAAAATCTCAAATGGCACCAGCATATTTGTTGTCATGTTCAAGAATTCTGTGACTAATTCAGTTTTGGAGAAAGGGTTGTTCGGTGCAGTGATTTTAAAAGCAGCAGTAACAGACATCAGGTATAACATCAGCGTCCTTCCAACACGCTGCCTGAAATCTCAGAAAGACTTTTACTCATGCAGTGTAACAGTCCAGGAGAATTAACAGGTTATTATTACAGGAATCACCACCACATATGTCATATAATTTAATATCTAAAATTTCCAAAATCCCCGAATTCATGACAAAGACCCTTCTGTTCTCATCTTGCTCTCTGGACATTTTTTTAAAGCCCTGACACAGCTGAATTTTTTTGCTGCTGCTGAAAACTAAACTTATTCAGTTCACAAGAATAACAATGAAAAATATTGCTGGGTATAATTATTAAATAAATAAAAGTAAATTATTTCCTTCTGAATAATGGCAAATATACCTTCTAGAGGAAGAAGATGGTTTGACAAAGGACTAGGAAATGCTCTCTTGCCTGTACATATTCTTCTAAAATAAATGTAGGGGAGAATAAATTTTGAAATCAGACAACATAGATGCTTTGTTTTTAAATAAGAAACAGGGTTATATCTGTACTACTCAACTAAAGCACATAAATAGATTGTAAACATTACAGTGCAGTAGCAGATGCGATGAGTATTTCCAGGACAAAGGCTTTGAAAATGGACATGATGTCTTTATAAACTGGTGTACATTCAGTACAGTGTCAACCAAAAACATGCTGTGGGAGGCAAGCGGGAAATTTGACCCTTGATATATAGGAAAACATTAAAAGCCTAACAGTACACATTTTGAAATAGAAGAATTTCATTTTTAACTATTAATTGACTACAAAAAGAGCTTTGAAGAACTGCAATGTAAAATTCATAATGTTAATTTAAACTTTGCTGTAAAAATATTTCATTGCTTATTTTAAGCAAAGTATTCACATAAAAAATATTTTTGTATTTTACATTTTTCCCCATATTCTTACAGGGGGTTACTGCACCATGAAAGAATTGAAAAGAAATAAATTTTTTTCTGTTATTCAGTATTACACATATATAGATGAGGATATATAGTAAATTTTGACTCCTTGATGGTACCCAGGGAATGAAATCCTACAGTTTTCTAAGCCATTTGTAAAAATGACTTTTTGGATAGGCTAAATATTTTGCATAAAGAAAAATGTTGCTTAGTTCCATACATTTGATAAGAATTTATCAGTTTCAATTAAAATTTCTCCAGTTAGAAAAAGTTCTGTCTGTGCTGGAAAGGAAGGTGTTCAATGGATGAAAACATACACCAGAAACGATACGCAATGAGCCCGTGCTGCTCAGCTTCTTCTTTTAGGAGCAGTTTGTATAAGTAATTAAATATTCCCGGGGTGGAAGAAGGAGCAACTCAGAAGGTCTTTGCATAGCATATTCCTTGTGGACTCATGGGTCTTAGTCCTTATTTTAAATCTAAGGCAACCACCCCATAGCTAAGGGTTTTCACCAAATGTCTTAACTATATTTTATTTTTCTCTTCTTTCCCAAATTAATTTCAGTTAAACATCAATGGTTCAGTTTTAAGTCTCTCTGAAGCAGATGTTGATTTTTAAATTTTTTTTATATATCAAATATGTATAAACAGACACGCAGCTGACAGTTAATTGGCTGAATGTCTATAATCACATAAGGAGTCAGCAAAAATTCAGGAAAAGAAACACATCACCCAGGAGAGGCTCTAGCTTCTGGAAACTTGGACCTGATGATCCTTGTGGGTGCCTTCCAGCTCACAACATTCTATGAAACATGTTTAGAAGTTCAACAGAAATGCAATAGACATTACTAATTGAGTACCAACAGACCCACAATTTTCTACAGATACCAAGTGACTTTGGCATGCTTTTGCACTAACTGATCGGGAGGCAGGCTTTGCTCTGGGGGAGAGGGACTACGTTACTGGGCATTTCAGACAAAACGAGTAAGGCCACAGAATCACAGAATCGTAGTGCTCGGAAAATACCTTTAAGATCATCGAGTCCAACCATAAACCCAACACTGCCAATTCCACCTCTAACCCATGTCCCTGAGCACCTCGTCTGCCTGTCTGTTAAATCCCACCAGGGAAGATGACTCCACCACTGCCCTGGGCAGCCTGTTCCAGTGCTTGACTGCCCTTTTGGTGAAGAAGTTTTTCCTCAGATCCATTCTAAACCTCCCCTGGTGCAACTTGGCGCCATTTCCTCTTGTCCTGTCACTTGGTCATTGGTTGAACAGACCCACCCCCACCTCTCTCCACCCTCCTTTCAGGGACTTGGGCAGAGCCAGAAGGTCTCCCCTCAGCCTCCTTTTCTCCAGGCTCAACACCCCCAGTTCCCTCAGCCGGGAACTCAGCACACTTGTGCTCCAGACCCTTCCCCAGCTCCGTTGCCCTTCTCTGGACAAGCTCTAACACCTCCATGTCCTTCTTGGAGTGAGGGGCCCAACACTGAACCCAGCACTCGAAGTGCCCAAGACAGGGTGAGGATCACTGCCCTGGTCCTGCTGGCCACACTGTTCCTGATACAGTAAGTTCTCCTGACTGAAAGTTGGTTGTGGGCTAGAGTCTGGAAAAGGGACAATCCTGGGGGACATCAGGAGCCAGCAGGTGAACTAAAGAGTTACAAACCATGTTCTGGAGCCTAACTGGAGTGTATAGGAAGCTAAAACACATGACAAATTCAGACCAAACTGAAATGGCTGAAACTAGAATTGGGAAAACCATTGCATCAAATCTGCAAACAGCTTGCATGACTCAAACTCTATGTATTTCACAAAGTTCTGCTGACATTTTTCAACCAATGGTGTTACTCACACTCTTTGATTTATTTTTGATAGCTTGTGGTTTTTACTGTAATATGTCAGAGGCAAGAGAATAAATAAGACCTAGTCATACTACTGCAGTATGATGTCAATTTTAGCCTCTCTTGTGTGTGGCCACCATATGAGCAAACCTACCCTAGGCCTCCAGACTGACAAAGAAAAAGAGCCAGAGGAAGAGAATTTGTTCTAGTTTCTCCTTGTCAGTCTGCATAAACAAATTGAGTGGTCCATGTTCATCCCCAATTCACTGGAGTTCATTGCCAGAGTCCTCTTCCCCCATACAAAGCGTACTCATGAATAGAATTTTAGGAAGAAACAAACAAACCAAAATAAAATTAACCTTGCCTCCTCCCAAAAACATCTTTCCTTTTTTCAATGTCTAAAGAAAAATTGATGTTATACCTTATTTATAAAAAAAAAAACCAACCTAGGTGACTTTTGTCAATGAATTTTCATTATATTATGAAATTTTAACTATAACAGTAGGCCTGATAGCATTCATAAAGTTACTCTGGTGCAGAAGCAATTCCACTTAGGTGAACATTATGGTGGATAAGCTGGGAATTACTAAGATTATTTCTAGTTTTCAAAATACTATAAAATGAAATCAAGTCTCTATATACAAGCAATATAAAACTATAGATATCTGATGAAAATCAAGGAAATACCAGATGCAGTGTTTGTAATAATGTTTACCATGAAGAGTCTTGTTCTTACATTGCATATATTTGGCATCCTTGATGCCAAATTGAGGAAGTGTGGGTTAGATGATCAGGTAGTGAGATGGACTGTGAACTGGCTGGTGGGAAGAAGCCAGAGAGTGGTGGTCAATGGGGCAGAGTCTAGCTGGAGACCTGTGTCTAGTGGAGTCCCTCAGGGGTCGGTACTGGGACCGGTACTGTTCAATATATTCATCAATGACCTGGATGAGGGAATTGAATGCACTGGCAGCAAGTTTGCTGGTGACACAAAGCTGGCAGGAGTGGCTGACACACCAGAAGGCCGTGCTGCCATCAGAGAGACCTGGACAGGCTGGAGAGCTGGGCAGGGAAAAACTTAATGAAATATAATAAGGGCAAGTGTGGGGTGTTGCACCTGGGCAGGAACAACCCCAGGTTCCAGTACAGGCTGGGAGATGATCTCCTAGAGAGCAGTGTAGGTAAAAGGGATCTGGGAGTTCTGGTGGACAGCAGGATGGCCATGAGCCAGCACTGTGCCCTTCTGGCCAGGAAGGCCAATGGCATCCTGGGGTGCATTAGAAGGGCTGTGGTTAGTAGGTCGAGAGAGGTTCTCCTTCCCCTCTACTCTGCCCTGGTGAGGCCACATCTGGAATATTGTGTCCAGTTCTGGGCCCCACAGTTCAAGAAGGACAGGGAACTGCTGGAGAGAGTCCAGTGCAGAGCCACCAACATGATGAAGGGAGTGGAGCATCTCCCTTCTGAGGAAAGGCTGCGGGAGGTGGGGCTCTTTAGCTTGGAGAAGAGGAGGCTGAGGGGGGACCTCATTAGTGTTTATAAATATATAAAGGGTGAGTATCATGAGGATGGAGCCAGGCTCTTCTCAGTGATGTCCAGTGGTAGGACAAGGGGCAATGGGAGTGTGCTGGAACACAGGAGGTTCTGCTTAAACTTGAGAAGAAACTTCTTTACTGTGAGACTAACAGAGCACTGGGACAGGCTGCCCAGTGAGGTTTGTGGAGACATTCAAGACCCGCCTGGACACCATCCTGTGTGATCTTATTTAGGTGTTCCTGCTCCAGCAGGGGGATTGGACTGGACGATCTTTCGAGGTCCCTTCCAATCCCTGACACTCTGTGATTCTGTGATTTTATTTTTGTTATTATTATGTGTGACATAATGATCTTCTCTCCATGCAGCAAGAGGAAGAAGAGCTGTTACTATTGTTGTGGAAAACCTGGATGTGTATTGACAAGGTAAAGACTGGCAACACCTACACACCTTGCACAGCAGACAAGTGCTCATAAAGTTCGCATTGGGAAAAAAAAACAACCCACATTTGTTCTTCTAAATATGAAATAGGAGGCTCTAACTGGGTAAAACATTCCCACTGGTCTCAAGGAAGATGGTCATGTTCTATTGTTGTTCTGTACATAATGTCTTCAGCTACCACTGTGCAGGTGGTGCTCATCTTCCCTTCCAGTGACACAGCGGCAACTGCAGGAATTTTAACTGGCTGGGGGAAGAACAAAAAACCAAACACAAAATTATGCCTATAGTTATAAAGTTGTAATTACCTATGGCAAAATTTAAGGCATTTCTCATGTGGATGCAGTTGATCAGATAGCACTCGAACATAATACATCAATTTTTTCATGGCTTCTGCATAGTTTCCATGCAGGTGCTGAGGGCAACTCATGTTTGAACAGCTCACAGCATGAAGACAGCACCGCACAGAAACACCACGTTCATGTTCAAATCTAACTCATTTCTCAAGAGCTTACAATTTTCCCTTGTTATTCCAAAGAGTGCGGGATTCCTTTCTATAACTCTAGTGGCAGAAGTCAATCTTACTGTATTTAATCATTCCTAAACCTCATGCTTTTCTGCTCAAATTTTGGACTCGTCTCCAGATAGCCAACAGAAATTTTGACAAACCTTGAACTATTTTCAGTCTAGTGAAGGAAGAACTTCACAAGTTACAGAGGCTCACTTTCGTTCTTAAACTCTCTTCCAGACTTTGCTAAACTACCAGAACTGTAAGGATGTTTCTTCAAGAACAGATTTATTTCTGTGTACAGATAGAGGTAGTCAACACATACTCCTCACACAAGAGGTGAGAGTCAGCAGTGCTGTAAAGTGCTATAAACCCATGAAAAACCAGGAGTCCTCTGCCTCATTCGTTATCACAGCCTCTGGCTCTTACTAAAGGTTTTCTTTATGATTTCTAAAGACCAGAAAGAATTTCCTATCCAATATCCATACACAAAGCTATTTTAGGTATAAAGGATAAAATCCAAAGCACACTGAAATCAGTGCAAAGCTTTGCTGTTCGATCAGCAGCAATACTTGGTTCTTGTCAGGGTGGGCAACGTGTGAAAGTATTTTCAAGTGCCAGGAGTAATTACCCTTTCTATGATATACTGAATGCACAGACAATGGAACCCCCTCCTATTAAAATGAATAAAAGATCAATTTGTAAGACAAGTTTTCCAGTTTCTGGGGATTTATATTCTAACATTTCTTTTCAAAATTAAAAATTCTGTACTTGTGAAGCTGGGCAAGACATTTTCAGACTTGGAAATTGACTCGGCAACATTTTAAATATAAAACATTTACATTTCTTTACACTTTATTTATTTTATGTCATATAGATTTTGTTATTTTGTTACATCTATGTCACAATAAAATATGCCATGAAAACTGTTATTTCTCTTTACTGAAAAGCATAAGGGTAGATGACATACAGTACTGAGTAAATATTTTTTTCCCTAGATTAACTTGGGTTTTATTCAGCTTGTAAGAAAATAATTTAATACTTGACAACTTTTAGTAGATACACTTTACACTTTTTTGAGTTGTCTCACTCTTAATTTAAGTTCAAGCACTGAGTTTTTAAAAGTTATTTAACAAGTTAATAGATGTTTGCTATTTACACTAATATGAATAAATATTATTTGTTGATAAATGGAACTATAAATTGTATTTCTCATACTCATGAAACATTATAAGAAATGTTGTGTATCATGTCTCTGGAAAGGGAATAATTGCTTGGGAATCAAGCAAGGGAATTATTGCTTGATATTTTTGACCTAGAGATAAGGAGAGGGGAAGAAACAAAAAGAAGGAAGGTTCTTGAAAGGTCCTTCACCCTGTGACACTGACCATAGCTTCTCCCTCCTCTGGGGAAGGCTGATGTTGTTAGTGTAGTATATCACCGGTTGTTCCACGGGTGGATACTCAGTCCTGTGTAAAGGAAACAATGCAAGGAGAAAGACTCTGCCTCTGTTGAACAGTCTTACCTACACGTTGATACCCTCCTACATGTGATGAACAACAGCATGATTAGATTTGATTAGATTCATTACCAAAATGTGTTTGATACAATTCAACCATCCATTCCTGTCCAGCCAATGCATTTATGACTATGATTAATTTCAATGAGACTTGAAAATAAGCTTAATTGTTGCAGTGAAAATAAATGTATCTGTTCACACTATGCTTTGCATCATTGAGGCCTGACAGACAAATTTGCAAAGGTATGTAGAAGCTGAAAAGAGCCAAAGGATCTGGCCAAGAAATATTTTCCTAACTAGAGACATTAGACAGGTGAGTCAAGAACGCAGAAGTAGTGGAGTAATCAGTGGTTATTTGGTAGTATAATCTGGATGAGAATCATGGCAGATTTAGGCATCAAAGGTATGCAGCTGAAGGTATCCACAAGATAGTCCTGCTTCAGGTTCCCCAGAGAGGTAGCTATGGCCCCAAGCCTGACAAGATTCCAGCAGCATTTGGCCAAGGCCCCTCAGACACATGATGTGAATGTTGGGATTGTCCTGTGCAGGGACAGGAGTTGGACTCCATGATCCTTGTGGGTCCCTTCCAACATTCTATGATTCTATGATTTTCCAATAGTCTCCCAACCACTTGCATCCTGTGAGATCTACCTTTATGGAAAACAAATAAAAGTATTCAGGCTCCAGGAATGGCAGAAAATGCCGAAAAGATGCAGAACTGTGGTTCAGAACTAAACATCCACCATGCTGCAGTCTTCTCTAAACTGTGGCCTAGGTGAGCTGACCTCTCAAGCTGACTCAAAAGTTTGGGTCGTGAATCTCACAGGGTAATTTCTCTCAAAAAAAAAAAAATTATCATAGAATCATAGAATTGTTTGGCTGGAAAAGACATTTTAGATCATTGAGTCCAACCGTGCCTGTCCACTACTAAACCAGATCTCTGAGCACCTCATCTACCCATCTTTTAAATACCTCCAGGGATGGGGACTCAACCACCCACCTGGGCAGCCCGTTCCAGTGCCTGAGAAGCCTTTCAGGGAAGAAATTTTTCCTGATATCCAATCTGATCCTCCCAAGGTGCAATTTGAAGCCTTTTCTTCTTGTTCTATTTCAGGTAGTCAGCATTTAAACAAGGTCCAGATGTATCAGAACAACCTTCACATACATTTTACTCATTTTGAACAACACATTTCAGTCATCAGATGTGCATCTGAATCTGCACCCTCTTTTTCTGTTTTTATCTGAACTTGATATATGTATCTGCAAAAGATTTATATTATTTACTTGCAACATTTTAAATCTGTTATTTTTTGGAAACGTGCTTTTCAGTAAACTAATAACTTGCTTTGGGGCCACATATACATAAGCAGAAAATATAAGTACTTTTCTATATATACAAAAAACTCCTTTGTACTTCAAGACACAAAAATTTCTTGTAAACTGGTATGGTGGACTGGAAATTCTGTTGAGCATTAAAAACGTTTTTTAAATGTACAATTTTCAGTATTTCACAACTGAATATCTAACAAGAGGTCTTATTTACCGTTGACCTTAGCTGTCTGCTTCTACTGAATCTATTCAGCATGCTGAGAGTTAAGCACATTTAGAAGTGCTCTGTAAGATCAGCATCATTGATACAAGAGATCTGTCCATACACAGTGTACAGTATGCTACCCTATATACTGCTTTTATAATACTTTAACTTGACCACAAACATGATATTTTGTAGTTTTCAGCATAGAAGATGTATGCAAGCTTTCAAAGTGAAGCTGGAAATTTTAGGCAGGTAGAAGCGAGGGTTATCTAAGCAAAGAACACTGAGTTTCAGGAATAGATGACTTTATCCTATGCCAACAATAAATGGAATAACTGGCATGGACTGGGGAGAGTTTGGCATAAGCAATTTGAGGGAGAGTATGATATTTGCTTAAGGGAGGAAGCCAATGAGAAAAGAATGACAGGTCAGAGATGTCACCTGGAAGCTTACTAGATGAGTAGAAGAAGGAGCAGGCTGTTTATAGGGTAATATACTGAATGGAATAACCTGAAGGAATAAGAAGAGAGCTGTTTGAGCAGGAAGACTGCATGGGGTTGAAAAGCATGAAGCCTGAGATTGACTAAATATGAGAAAAAAGAGGGTGAGGAATCATTAACAGATACAAGAAGTGTGGAAAGGACAAGTCAGCAGGGTGAGACAAAAGGGATCACACTGCAAGGAAAGGTGAGACAATTCCTCTCTACACTTCATTTCAAAATCCACAAAAAAACAAAGTGGAAGCTCTCTGAGTCACATCATTGCCACTGGAAATGTTCTTGAGAAACCAATTCTGCTCTTGAACTAATCCAAAACGCAGAATCACAGAGTAGAGGGGGTTGGAGGGGACCTCAGGAGATCATCCAGTCCAACCCCCCTGCCAAAGCAGGTTCCCTACAGCAGGTTGCACAGGAAAGTGTCCAGGTGGGTTTGGAACATCTCCAGAGATGGAGACTCCACAGCCTCTCTGGGCAGCCTGTTCCAGTGCTCAAATAATTAATCTAATGCTGAGAAATTTTTACTAATGTCTGTAAATTGTATGCAATGGATGTAGAAATTCTGTCCTGCTGAAGCCCAGTGTTTTGTTACGGTAGCACAAGACAGAAAGATTTACTTTTGTTGCAAATGGTAATTTCACATACAATCACACATGAAATATGAAGTTTTTGAGTTATACTTTTCAAAGAAGTAAAACTCAAAACTAATGACTGTCTGTGCAAATATAATTCAGCTTCCTTGCATGTGGGAGAACTTGGTACAGCCATTAATTGCTCTTTCTTCTGGGCATTGGCCTTCTGCATCAGGAGAATGCAATTATAAAGATTGTCTTCTGACCTCTGCTATTTCTAGATGAGATGACTAGCTTTTATGGGTGAACTGAGAACTACCACACAGGATTAGCCTCTGCTGCTGCTGCTACAATTTCCACATGATGCAAGTCATTTGAAATACATTTTCCAAGGAGATGTTAAAGGTATTGTCCTTCTTTTGAGAGGACAACCTGAAACTGTGGATAACAGAGCTTGAATACAACTGTGCTTAGAATTCTTCCCTTCTTTTAGGTTATGTTCTTTTTTTTTTTTATTCAGAAACACTGATCCTAATTGAATTCAGATGCTAATGGATGTGGATAGAGGGTAGAAGCAGAGATAGGCTACCTAGAAGGAATAGGGAAACATCACGTGTGCCTGCAGAAATGCAATTTTATGGCCATACCTTGGCTGGAGTTAGAACTAGAAATGGTATGGGCTTCTTCATGTATATCAGGAGACTAAAGAGTCACTAAAGTGATGTGTCACATGGAAAAAACTGAGAATCACTCTGTGCCTTGGGATGGTAGGTCTGCTTTTGAACCTCCCATGTCTCTAGCAGCAGGGTTCAAGAGAGAGAACTACTGTCTGCAGTAGAGGATGACCAAGTTTGGGACTACTCTGCAAATTGGATATATCTGTAAGACTGGATGGGATGCTTCCAGCAGCACTGAGGCAGCTTCCCAATGGCATTGTGAAGTCATTCTCCATCACTACTGAAAGGCTGTGGCAACTAGAAAAAAGGTAAAGGTTGGATCCACCTTTAAGACAGAAAGGCAAATCTAGGGAATGGCAGATGATAAAGCCTTAGTCCTGGAAAGGTTATGGAGGAAATCCTCATAACCGCTGTGTTCAGGCACCCGAAGGACAAGGAATGACTGGGAAAAGTCAGCATTTATTAGCATGGACAAATTATATTTGACCAACCTGGTTTTTTTTCTCATACTGTAGATGAGGGGAGGGAACCACACAAACTTAAGGAAAATCTTCTTTACTGTGAGGGTGTCGAAGCACTGGAACAGGCTGCCCAGATTGATTGTGGAGTCTTCATCTCTGGAAATGTTTGAAACCTACCTGGACACTTCTCCTGGGCAATGTGCTAGAGATGGACCTGCTTCAGCAGTGGGGTTGGACTAGATGATCTCCAGAGGTCCCTTCCAACCCCTATGATTCGGTGATTCTGTGTGACTCTGTGATTCTGTGAAGTGGTAGTTATTTATCTTGAATTTAGTTAGGCTTTTGACACAGTCTATTTCTAGCTGAACAGGACAAGTAATAGCATGTAAGAGCATGGGGGCATGGAAAACTGGCTCAGCCATCAGGATCAAAAGGTATTGACCAATGATTCAGAGTATAATTGCCATCTGGTTCATGATGGTCCTCAGGCATCAGTACTGGGGCTGATGCTGTTTAACGTCTTCACCTGTGACTTGGGCAACAGGAGAGAATGCACCCTCATAAACTTCATAAAAGGATTCAAATCAATAAAAGTAGTGGGTAACTGAAGGACAAGACTGTTTTCAAGACAGACTGGGTCAATATGGGAGAATGGAGCTACAGGAACTTCATGAAGTTCAAAAAAGAGAAAGTCCTGCACCTGAGGCATCCAGGCAAGGCTACAATGCCAGGTGTGGGCTGGCTAGCAAACAGAAAAGGAAAAAAAAATACAAAACCCTTTTGCAGAAAGGGGTTTGAGGGTCCTGAGCAGCAAACTGATCATGCTTTATTTTCCCAGCTCAGGGAAGAAGGCCCATAAGATACTGGGCTGCATCAGCCAAAGCATAGTCAGCAACTCAAGGGAATGGTAGCAAGGGAAATTTCATTTAGATATAAGGAAACCACTCTGCGTTGTGAGAGGGGTTAAGCAATGGCACAGGCTGTCCTGGGAAGTTATGGAAGTTTCATCTTGGTGATATTCAAAACTTGATCATATGAGGCCAAGGCAATTAAGTCATACTTTGCAAGTTAGCCCTGCTTTGAGCAGGAAGGTGAGCTAGAATACCTCCAGCCATGGAGGAATTTAGAATCCCAGCCCAAATGATTCTTTAAAGATTGAAATGTAAATTATTCTTTCACCCATAACTACTCAGACATTGAGCATTTGATTCTGAACTGCCATAAGGTACATCTAGTGCACCTCAAGAAGTGGCAGGTTTAAAGGGTTAAGGCAATACAGGGTAAATATAGCCCATTTTGCATCAACCTACCTGCCTGGAGAACTGTTAGTGATGAGCTGCATCCAGTGTAGCTCCAGAACCAAGAGCAATATAGTTCTACTGATGCATAACTATATCAGAGTCAAGTAGCCCTGAATAAGAAGATTGCTGCTTCATTCAACCCGAGTGCTGCCTTAACACAGGTGAAATGCCTCTGGGATTTCAGACAGTGTCTCTGCAACAGTGCCACACGATGTGTGCAGCATCACTCTTACAGGAAGGCTACACCACAAGATTATAAAACTTGCTAATGATCTATGAATTTGTACCACAGCCATGTGAAATAATTTTTTCCTGATTTCACCCAGGAAAAGAAGGAGTCCTCAGTACAAGACATGGACCAGTGGGAGTGGGTCCAGAGGAGGCCACAAAAATGATCAGAGGGATGAAACAGCTCTGCTGTGAGGACAAGCTGAGAGAGTTGGGGCTGTTCAGCCTGGAGAAGAGAAGGCTCTGGGGAGACCTTGCTGCAGCCTCTCAGTACTTGAAAGAAGCCTATAAGAAAGATGGGGACAGACGTTTTAGAAGGGCCTGTAGCAATAGGACAAGGAGTGATGGTTTTAAACTAAAAGAGGGGAGGTTTAGACTGGATGTAAAGAAGGAATTTTTACAGTGAGGGTGGTGAGACACTGGCCCAGGCTGCCCAGAGGGGTGGTAGAAGCCCCATCCCTGGAAACATTCAAGACCAGGTTGGACGGGGCTCTGAGCAACCTGATCTGGTTGAAGATGTCCCTGCTCACTGCAGGGGGGCTGGACTAGATGACCTTGAAAGGTCCCTTCCCACCCAAACCAGTCTGTGATTCTGTGGTAAGAAATACGTAAGGGAGCTGAACCTCAATGCTTCGTAATTTTTCAGAAAAGCTCTGTTGATTTGGTGGGTAAGTCAGTGCAATATTGTGTCTTAAACTACAGGAGAAATGTGCACCTACTTGAACCATAGAATCATTTTGTTGGAAAAGACCTTTGAGATCATCGCATCCAACTGTACCTGTCCACTACTAAACCAGATCTCTGAGCACCTCACCTTTTAAATCCCTCCAGGGATGGGGACTCAACCACCTCCCTGGGCAGCCCGTTCCAGTGCCTGAGAACACTTTCAGTGATTTATTTTCCAGTAGGAAAGTCAAATAGGATGATTCACAACACTTAGTTTAAGCCCACCAATAACAAAATCAGGGCTGTAGTTATAGATAATAAATTTGTGATTATTCCTGGGGCCATATATCTGATCATCAAAAACAGGGCTAGTGCTTTAACTGGAAGGTGTTGGGCTAAAACTATTACGTTGTTCCAGAAATTTCAGCTTTTCTCTTTTCCTGGGATGGTACAAGAGAAGAGAACAAAGAAAACTAAAAATCAAATTGCATCACAATATACTTAGAACAAATGGATTACTAATATAATAATATAATTAATATAATATAATATAATATAATATAATATAATATAATATAATGTAACGTAACGTAACGTAACGTAACGTAACGTAACATAATATAATATAATATAATATAATAGGATATACTAACATTAAATATGAAATATTAATGCCCACAGTATAACTAATAATTGCAGTTATTAGTTATTAGAGTGTGAAAACGGTTTTCTGGTGCATGAGGCTTGCTCAGATTTCAGTGTTTTGTCATGCTCAGAGAAGATAAGAAGTTGAATTCTCAAAATAGGTCATTAAAAAAGCCAACTTTAGATAATAGCCAATGTGAGTATTTTTTCCCAATAATTTTCAAAGGTTTCACTTTCATTTTGGCCATTTTCAGGTCTATTTTAACTGCATTTAAATGTCAAAATAGGTAGTTTGTAGTTTCAAAAATGACAGAAGACACCAATGTTAGTAACTTCAAAGCCTTCTCACAGTTACATATATGTACTTGTTTGTTTACTTTTGTTTCTTTTTTTTTTTAAATTATACCTAACCTTTCCTGCAGGAAGTTTTGGATTTGAAGAAGGAGTGCTTTTCAATACCACTACCAACATGCTCTGGTTCTTTGAAAAAAAATCCCTTTTTTTCTGCCTCCTAGCTGCTGTGCAGAGGGGAGGGGGAGCAGGGGGAAGAGGTGTCTATCATCTTTTCCTTCTAGGGTGTATTCTAATCTTTGAATAACATTGGGCATCAGCTGTAACATATATGAATTAATCACCTTATTCATATAACTGTTTACTTTTATTATGCCTCTAAAGGAAATTAAATGAATTTGACCGGTTTCAGCGTTTACAGCTGTGTTCTTGAAGAAATTTCATTGTGAGGTCCGAAGTTTAAAAACGTTGTATTTTGTTACAGCTATTTGGTTTGTTCTGTTTGAAAACAGAGACACCATAAAATTAATCTGAAAGCAAGTTTTAAATTTGCCATTTTTCTATGAGTTCTGCAGCCTTTTTAGTGTGTATTTATAATTAGACCATGGAAATATTATTTCCACCAACAGATGGCAAGTTTGGTTTTGAAAGTAAACTCTTCTTTTTCTTTATACTAATATTTTCAAAACCAAAAAGGGAAATGCAGTTGTTTGCCTTGATGATAGCCTGGTGGAAAGGAAATTTGGAATTAGAACTGCTCAGCTCTCTACATGAATTAATGAAGAGAACAAAGATATGAATTAATCTCACATCGTAGCGTAGCATGACATCATCATGGAGAGGATCCTATTTGTGTTTATAATAAAACAGATAATCACCATGTAAATTCTTTTGAGGCAGGAAAATGAAACCTTCTCCATGTTCTTCTCTCTCACTGTTAACATTTTGTTAGCTTTCCTCCTTTCAGAACAGTCCAGGCTAAACTATCAGAAAATGAGGAAAGACAATGCCTAAATTTCATGCATAGACCAAAGACATTATCATCGTGATACAGAATGGGATTGGAAAAATATGCAGCCCTTGGAAATGGATTAAATGCACATACATTTTGTAATGAGTGACTGTAATGAAAGTCAAATGAATTATAATAAAATATGGAGTTTTAAAAAAGAAAACTACTCAATGCATAATGTTGCTAAGAAAACATTTAACAGTTTTTCACTGCACGCTATTGTCAAAGTAAATAACTACCAAAGACAAACTTACAAAGTGGTTTTAACTCTAATGTGATGCAGAAAGTCAGTCATTTAATTTGTTAATTAGTATTATGCCAGAAACTATCTATTCAATATGAAGCAAATATGTTTACAATCTTATCTGCCATCTGTTTAATAGATGGGAGAATACTTAGAGCTAGGATTCTCAAAGAGGGCTGTTGAAAATTTGTTCTACAATTAGTGGAGCAGATCTTTTAAATTTAAAGGAGTTTTTCATGTTCAGGGAGCACCTCTGTGAAGGAAACAGTACATCACAATGCTGCTATTCAAGATTAAGGATTGCTTAGAGCTGCTGCTGGCAGATGCTTGCAAAATGCAGAAATAAATGTATATTTTAAGATATATATCTATTTTAAAAAAAAGGAAAAAAAAAAAAAAAAAGACAATGCAGCACTATATCCAGAACAAGAATGTAGGTTTGTGAGGAGTTGTTAGGTTTTTTTTTTCCTGGCAGAACAATGTATAGGTCTGGGTACTTACAACACTCTTCATCTCTGTAATCTTCTGTAATCAGCAATTTTGCAAGCTTTCTTACAAGGAAGCCCACAATTATGCAGTACACTAGCCATTAAATTGAATTCTCAAGGTGCTTTTTAAACTGTGTATTAAGAATGGATATTAAATCATCATTTGGGAGGTGGATGAAAAGAAAACCTTGGCTAATAAAGCATTCTTCCTAGGATTACAACTTCTTTTTTTGCCCTGTTTCAATGGATTTTAGTTTTGAGGAAGACTATATTATTGTCTAATAGTGACTAATATTATTGTAATTATTTATTGGAAGATAAATTTACCCCAGACAGAAAGCTTTCTTCCTTTTCTCAAAGTTATGTATCTTTCCTGCTTAGTTTTTAAAGATCAAAAGAGGTGAGTAAGATTTTAACATTCATTTCTTAGGAAGTAGGATTTGTAGCTTTTATAATTTTCATTTTAATGGCAATGATTTGATAGGACTACCTTTTTAAATAGATTTTCACTGGGTATGAATGATACATCTATTGGACACCAAAGGTGAGCAAGATATTTTTAATAGAATGCTAAATTAAACCATGATTCAAAGATTTTCATACCCCACAGCAATCTTGAAACCAAAGGCAAATTTTCTGAGAGGGGATGAGACAAATGTAAATGCTTTTCATAATGAAACTGAACATATTTGCATTTCTTACTATTTTTCAATATATAAATCGCTGTTTGTAAGTGCTTAAATAAATATTTATAAGGGCATAAATAAAATGTGGTGCTCATGATGCAGTAAAACAAAAGCCATTCCAAATTTCAAGGCAAAGATGCACTCTTTACCAGAACAGAGAATATTTTCAAAAAGCATTTGTGAGAACTGTTTGTATTTTGTTTTTCATAGAAGAGATTGTGCTAACTTTTCTCTACCTAACTTCTGAAAGTGAGAAACTTTTTGTCAGGATTTCCTTACACTGCCTTGTGTACATCTTAGTTTCCTGACACATTTGTAAGCCTCTTTTGTGCACTCGTGTGTCAACAGGTGAGATGGTCCCACAAAGGACCACGAAGACTTTCTTAGTTTCCTGTTTCTGTAGGACACTTGAGATCTGAGCCTTCACTCTCAGCTTGACCCACCATCCCTCCACACTGGAGAAGTATGTCAGCACTGTTCTTGTCCGATGGAAAACTGGAATTATTTCTCTTCCTCGTACTTGCAGGGAGCAGGTTAGAGCATTTCCCTTAAAACTGATCCTCCCTGCCCTGAAATAATAATAATAATTAATTGCAGACAAATTTACACCATAGCCTCAGTTTCAAAAGGGTATTCTGAATTTTTTAAATTCAAGATCAGTTTTTTGACATTATCAAAATGTACATCACTGAGGTACAGAGTTATACATCTCTTAAGCTGCATATCCTGAAGCAGCTTGGGGAGGGGGGAGTAGGAGGAAAGTTTTCTGAGCCCTGGGACCCCTCTCAGTAAACAAGGTCCTTTGTAACATGCCCAGCTCACACTCTTGACTTTTTTTTTCCTGATACCTTACCCAAGGAGAGAAGAATTGGGTAGGGACACCTAGTTAGTTTAGCGTAGCAAGATTTCAACCCTGATATTTCCACAGTGGTGAATGTTTAACCCCTAGAATATCTGCAGCTGCTAAATATATGTATTTATAGAAAAAGAAACAACAGCAACTGGTTAGGTCAGGAACTCGGCATCTGTGATTTGGCTGCAAAGACTTCAGTATGCACACTCCATTCCTTGTACCTCTGCTCCTTTACCCTTCTCCCCCCCAAAATTAATTGCATTTCTAGCTAACAAGGTTTAGTTACAGAGGCACCTGACTCCTTCAAACCTTTTGGACACAATACAAAAGTCCAGTAGTAGACATTACAGGATTAAATCCATTGTAACATTCTAAAAATCAATTCATCTGTTCCTAATAGTGTTTCAATAGTATCCTAGTAACCTTTTCTGTGAAACTTCATATGGTCTGTGTTTGCAAACACTATTAAAAAAGGCCTTCTTGCATTAAAAAAAAAAAAAAAAGAAAAAAGAAAATAGCTAAATCTCCTCACAGAGCTGCTGGAGAGGTGCAGACTCCAATGTGGGCAAGTGTATTTGCCAACATGCCATATGGGAGCCATGGTTGGGACTTTTTTTTTTCTGGAATAATTAAATGTTGATGGCAGAGTTCAAATGGATCATTAAAATTCAAAAGTGTAAGAAACAGATTTTTTCTTATGTTGCTGAACGCTCCAGAGGGCTGAATAGCTAGCAGAAGTGAGGCAGGCTGCAGCAGTGATCAGCGTGTGCTGTGATGGTACTAATTTGATCATAATATAGTCATCTCTGAAGATTACAGCTATTCAATTAAATATTCTAATTAACCTGAAGTATTAGGCAAATGATACTAATTACAAATATTCTCCTGAGATTCACAGCAATGAAAATCCCACTTGCAACTGATACTTCTAGCCAATGTTTCGTAACACAATGTCCTATATCATAGGCTTTCAGAATATTAAAATGCAGTTAATTTGCCTAAACCTCATTTGTTTAATGGCATTAGCATTTTGTTTGAAATTGTAATAAACGTACATCCCGCTTTCAAGTAAAATTTAAAATGAGTGTACTCTTGGGGTAACTTAAGATTCCTGTTTACAGACCTAGCACTTTATTCAGTAAGCGGAACAGTTTGAGCTTAACTTTCAGCCATTAAACATATTGAAATTGTTTAAAAATGCTAATAATTTGTCTTTTCAAATAAGAAAAAAAAAAGGGATATTTTGCAGTAAAATTTCATGATGTTACCCATGTGACCAGTTTCCTACTGCGAGGGCCCCAATGCTTGAACTTGCCTTGTAGTTTTTTAGATTGTTGGTTTCGGTTTGTTTTTTGTCTTTTGGTTTTTTAACTCTCTCTCCAGACAAAGCCGCATGGACTTTCTTTTTCAGTTTTCTACCACCTTCTCTTTGCTCCCTTTCACACTGTGTGTGGACTGAGGGGCTCCAGGTCAGGGGTGCTGTGGCTTTTGGGACCTCTGCTTCCTGGATGGCAATTCTGCCCACCTTGCACACAACGACTCTTCTGGGCTCATTGGCAAAGACAGCTCGGCTACTTTACCAGTCATGGCACTGAGTGGATAACTTGGTTGTCTATATGAATTAGGCAGAATGCTGCTTTGAAAATACAGCACAAGGTGGATCAGTCAACTAAAAACCCACAAAAAAACCAGGAGGGGTTCCTGACCACATTTCTTGGTGGATTTTGTTTGCCATGGCATGAACAGGGAAGGCAGAGATTACCCACCAACAGAAGCGGATACTTAAACAATAATCCTTTGCAAACAGTTATAGGAACAGAATGGGTAGCAGGTTTTGAGCCTCTTTCATGCCCACCACCTTGTTAGAAGGATGAAGGGATGGGAATACTTCTGCCTTTCCAGATGTTGCCTGTTGCTTCTGTATGCAGATAAACTTTAAAGGCAAGAGATGAGAAAAAAAACACCTTCCCAGTTTTAGTGCAATTTTAGCAATACTGCTGCAAAACATGACAAAAGTTTAACCGCTGTGTCTAATGTCTCCTGTGAACATATTCCTCTTCCTCGGCCTCTGCAGTACTTGGCTGAAAAGAAGCCCAGTGCTGATCCTGTACCTTTTACCTCTACCTGTGAGGGACTTTCAGCTAAGGGTTGAAAGCCATCCAAGAAAAAGATTGGCAGAATTTTAGATGTAGAAATATCACTGCAACAGGGAAACAATCTAATTGTATGAGTGAGTGTAATTTTCGTGTGGTGTTGTGGTAGTTTGGGTGGATTCACCCCTTTTGCTTGCAGTTTGCAACCAAACACAGCCTGCTCTATCACCCCCCGCCCTCCCCTCGCCCAGGGAGTAAGAGAGAGAATTGGAAAGAAGGGCAAGGAGACTCATGGGTTGAGATAAAAACTATTTACTAATTAAAATGAAATGATAATGATAACAACAGTGATAACAGAATTATACAAATGAGTGACACACAGTGCTCACCGCCCGTTGACTGATGCCCGGCCCCGTGCCAGCTAACGATCCCGGAGTAGAGACAGTCCCAAAACCAAAACCCTGGAAGAGTGAGCCCGAGCGATCCCTCAGAGAGGTACCCCTGGAAGAGAAGTGCCCTGTCTTCTGGTCAGCCCTGGTTAATGCACTGGCATGATGGGATATAATATGGAATATTTCAATGGCACATCCAAATGCCAGTTCTGGGCTTTGCTATTCACTACACTTCTCCCTCCCAGTCCTAATGCAGCTGTGAAGCAGCCAAACACGGTGGCCTTGAACTCCAGCAGCAACTCATAACAAGCAAAACCAGGACAGGTGTTCAGCAAAAGCATAGTTCTGTATTTGTACTGGAAATGCTAGAAGGATTTCTGACAGAGCAGACCTTTCCCTGACAGTTGCCACAATATCAAACAATACAGGTATTACATTTCCTCAGCTCTCAGAAAATTTAGAACAATGTGTCTGAACCATACTGAAATAATTGGACCTAAACTTGGAGAAGAGGGAGACAGCAGAGATAGCATCACGCTGCCATATGACCTTTCCTGGAGCAGGAAGGAGACACAAGGGAGCACATAGTAAACTTGAGATAAAAGAAAACCTGGGCAGACTATGTGCAGCCCTTGAGAGCCACAGAAGGACTGGGGGGTTTGTTTGATTCCTTGATTTTGATACTTTCTTTGGTTGCTTACTTTTAACCCTTTAATAACAGTTTTCCTCTACTGTTAAAGCTTGTTGAAATGTTTAAACGTCCCTCTCTTTCCTCCCAGAATTAAGTATAGAGTTTATATCACCTAATTCTGACTTGAAATCTGCTGATAGTTTGTGGTTCTTTCCTTAGGTCAGCATGAGGATGCTCTATGGTTATGTAAGAGGATGTGAAATACATTCAATCAATCTATAGTAACTGAGATCCAGGTCTATGTAACAGAAAACTGTATTTAGGAGTGTGCTTGTACTGGGCTGAGCTTAAGGAAGGCTTGGAGAAGCAGGCAAAGAGGCAGAAAGAAAAGAGAAGGTTCCAGTAGAGTAATACAGAGAGGTAGAGAGAAAAGAGAAGGTTCAAGCAGTGATATGCTATCATCTGCTGCCCTGGTTGTTCACATGCAGCAAAGCACAGTACAGCAAGGAAAGCTGATTCCTCCGCATGTGCCATCACTGAGCCCACTCAATCAGGACAGGGAATTTAAAGGAAAATGAGGAGTTAGCACAAAGATGGCAGGTAAGGTATTTTTCAGGCCCAGATCCCCATTTCTGTAGCTCTTCTCAGCCATCATTTAAATTCTCAGCAAAACTATGAGGTGAACAAAACCAAACACAAGGACACAAATGGCAAGGGAAAGCAGGAGAGGAGCTGCAGAGTGAACATGGGTATTGTGTTCAAACTCCTGCAAAAACTAACAGCATCTCTCAGAATCATTATTCTGATATGAAGAAATAAGCACATTCCACTGTTGTCTTAGCCCCTGAAAGAAGTGGCTAAGAGTAAAATACTCTGTGTGTGTATATATATAATGTATATATGTACATATATATATGTCATAAAAGAGAATATTTTCACATTTACCTGTAGAGTAAGTAAAATGATACAGTCTTTCTTTAAGCAGGGAGTTAACATAATGCAGTGATCTATGGGTACATTCTCATGGGGGAGTGAGTCTACCGGAGTGATTTACTTTTATAAAGGAAATGAATACGCTGGTGTAATAAAATTGTCATGTACTGCATTGATCTTATTGCAGAGGAAGTGAGGAGGCACTGAAATATATATAAAATGAATATAATGGAATAATAAAGGCACAAGAGTTGATATTACAGTTGATGTACACACTTACAAGGGAAATAAATACGGTGACATAATCCCTTCTTATAAAGGGAGGACACCTAAAGAAATCATTTCCACATCTACAGAAGCAGGAAGCATAGTAGGTCACGCTTTGTAAAGTAGTGAACATATAACAGTGCAGGAAATAAAATGGTGGGAAACCTAATTTTTTAATCATTATTAATTTTTGCTGACCCAAATATTCCATAACAAAGCTATGCTTCCATGAGCAGCTTGGTAGGATGACAGTCAGGGAAAGAAAATGTATGACAATGATATAAAAATGAAGGGCTGGCCCAGCATCTAGTGACATGAAGCAAACTCAGGCTCTTCCATGGAACCTGCGAGGCATTTGAGCCATCACCATTAATGGTCTTCACAGTGATTTCCTCAGTCCAGGTGGTGCAGATGCCCTATAAGGTGGTGTATTTTTGCCCCATACCATCCACTGGATAACAGAAAATAAATAAAAATGTAGGGGTGATGACTGTCCTAAAGAAGGCAGAAGCTCAGATGGAATATAATGGAAAGCAAAGAACGAGTCAGTCTGGAAGCTTGTAGGGTTTCTGCGTGTAGCCCAAAACCTGCTTAGACCAGTGGCCTAGATGTTTGAGCCTTATTATCAGAAGGAGAAAGTGCACTGTATATTAAGTTAGACTAGAGCAGTAGTTCTAAAGTAAACAATACCATAAAGGCAAAGGCCAGTCGTGTACAAAACATCTCAGTGTAAGCCTGAGTTCTTGGTTTGGCACAGATGGGTAGGGGGATGGCATTCTGGACTATACTCTGCAGAAGGTTGGGCCACCAGGTCCAATGGTCTCCCTTGGCCTTACACTTAAGTTACAGCCCGTCCTTTCTTGCTTCTGCAGGTCAGAAAGGATGGATTTAGGGTGAAACATGTGAGAAGATTACTGCTTCTGAGAAGATTACTGCGTCCTTGTCTTCATTCATGACCCCATCAGAGGCCTTTCTAAGGAAGTGGTAGTCTTCCCAGAATGCCCTCAACCTTGTCATATCTGATTGTGTTGGCCCAACACAGGATAAGGAAATAAGCAGCATGCTTGTCTCATCCTTAGTGAGAAAGCTCCTGGAGGCTCAGCAGGACCAAGGGCAGGATTTTATGCAGCTGACATGTAGGCTTACTCTAATGATGGACATGAAGAAGTTCTAGAAAAAACCTGGAATTTCTTCTTTTAGAGGTGGTGAGGCTGCACATTTTGTGGCTTTTATGGTCCACCTTAACCTTGTCCTCTGACCAGAAATCTTGGAGGACTATTGAAATAGTAATCCCAATGATAATTCCTTCTAAAGTGTCCCAAGGTCACCATCCCATCACCAGTGAACACAGGCAAGACAAGTCCATTTTGACCTTTACTGCTTCACAGTGTGATGTTCGCAGGCTCTTTGACATTTTCCTTTTCATCCAGACTTAACATGTTCATTACTGAAGGACAGAGTTTAGCCCAAGCTCTGACTAAGCCAGTCTATTGTTCTGCTTCTTTTCCTTTTTTGCCATTGCTTTTCCTCAGACAGTCTTTTTTCATGCTTGCTCTTTTGCTTTTTAAAAGAATCACAGAATTGCAAAAGAGTTAAGGTTGGAAGGGATCTCTGAAGGTCATCTTGTCCAATCCACCCCAGCTCAAGCAGGGCCACCTAGAGCCAGTTGCCCAGGAGCCTGTCCAAACAGCTTTTGAATATTTTCAAGGACGGAGGCTTCACAACCTCCCTGGGCAACTTGTGCCAGTGCTCAGTCATCCTTACAGTTAAAAAATGTTTCCTGATGTTCAGATGGCACCTCCCGTGCTTCAGTTTGTGCCCATTGCCTCTTGTCCTGTCAGTGGACGCCACTGAAAAGAGCCTGGCTCTTTGCTCCCTTCCTCCAGGTATTTCTATACATTCACAAGTTTTCTCCTGAGCCTTTTCTTCTCTAGGGTAAACAGTCCCAGCTTTCTCAGCCTTTCCTCATAAAAGAGGTGCTTCAGTCCCTCAGTCATCTTTGTGACCCTTTGTTGGACTGTCTCCAGTATGTCTATGTCTCTCTTGTACTGAGGAACCAGAACTGAACACACTGCTCCAGATATGGCTTCACCAGTGCTGAGCAGAGGAGAACGATTTCCTCCCTTGAGCCTCTGGCAATACTTTGTATAATGCAGTAGGCTTCATTGCTGCAAGGGCATGTTGCAGGCTCGTGGTCAACTTGATGTCCACCAGGACTCCAAAGCAATAGGTCCACATTTTCCCTAGTCTTTCTTTTGTAGCTTATGTACTTATAGAAGCCCTTCTGGTAGTCTTTTACATGCTTGGCCAGATTCAATTTCGTTTGGACTTTAGCTTTCCTGACTTCATCCCTGGGTGCTCAGACAGTGTTTCTGTATTTCTCCCAGGTTACCCATCCTTGCTTCTACCCTCTGTGCTCTTCCTTTTTGTGTTTGAGTTTGGCCAGGAGCTCCTTGTTCATCCAGTCAGGCCTATTGGAATTTTTGCTTGACTTCCTATTTGTTGGGATGGAAATCTCTTGAGCTTGGAGATGATCCTTGAATATTAACCAACTTTCTTGGGCCTGTTTTTCCACCACGGCCTTATCCCATACGACCCTTCCAAGCAGATTTTTTTAAGAGGTCAAAGTCTTCTCTGCTGAAGTCCATGGTTGTAAGCTTGCTTTTTGCTTTTAGGAAGTTATCAGTGCAATCCAGGACCCTCCATATTGCTTATGTCTTACAGTGTTGTCCCTTCAGTAGATATCAGGGTGATGGAAGTCCCCCATGAGGATCGGGGCCTACGAACGTGAGGCTGGTCTTATCTGTCTGTAGATGGACTGATCCACTTGTTCTTCCTGGTCAGTTGGTCTATACCAGACACCTACTATGATGTCACTTTTACCTGTCCTCTCTTTAATCTTAGCCCATAAATTCTCAGTTTGTTCCTCATCCATCCCCTGGCAGAGCTCCACACACTCCAGCTGCTCTCTCACATAAAGGGAGACTCCCCTTCTTCATCTTCTCATCCTGCATCCTGTCCTTCCTCAAGAGCCTGTATCCCTCCCATTGCAACACTCTAGTCATGGGAACCATCCCACCACATCTCCATGATTCCCAAATGATTGTGGTCCTGCAACTGCACAAAGGTGTCTAATTCATCATGCTTCTTCCCTTATTGCATACATTAGTATACAATTTTCCTTTTCCAAGTTCAGAATCAAAGGAGATCTGAGAGATAGCAAGAGGATATTTGATGCAAATAAGTAGTCCAAATAAAAGGGCAAAGATCAGCACAGAAACTGCAATTAAGGAAACAATGTGCTTTTTAAGTAAAATACTATAAAACATGATGATGGTTTAGTAGGGGACAGGTATGGTTGGACTTGATGATCTCAAAGGTCTTTTCCAGCCAAATCATTCTATCATTCTGTGACTCAAGCACGTTCATATTTCTACTGGAAATTATACCTCTAAATTCCATACTTTTGGAGGAGACCACATTAAATTACATTTAATCTCTCTAGTCCACCCTACATCTGAATCTTAACCTTTTTTCTGTGCTAAGTTGAGGACATCTGTGTTATGTGACGAGCGAACAAATAAAGCTGGGTGTTCCCTTGTTCCATAAATTCAGTATAATTTAGTGCTTTGAAATGCTACAACACTGTGAGTAAATGCAACTGTGCAGAGGAGTAAACCTAGAAAGCTGTTCCACAGAGGCTGTTGGCAGTATTCTAATTCTCACAAAATATAAAAGCCTAGCCTGTCCTTTCTGGCAGTATGCTGCCTTTTCTCCAGGCAGCATACTGTCTCTGCTGTATGCTGCCTGCATACAGCAACAAAGGTATGGAAAGAGTTTCCTGGGGCATTGAGTTAGGTTTGTGCACATCATGGAAAACCATTTCATAAAATCTGTTTATCCACAGATGAAGGTTTTATATGCAGATCTCGCCGGTGTTGTGCGTGCCCTGCCCTCGTTGGAAGGCTGTTAGGAATGTGCGATGTGGAGCAACTCCAGTAGTTGTCAGACACCCATCCAGATGACGTACCCAAGATGACAGTTTGGGTTTAGATATCACACAGGTTTTAGCAGGTGCTTAACCCAGGGATCCAAGGTCATGATGAGCCCTTTGGCAAATTCTAGATTCAGTTTCAAACCTCTTTTCCAAATTTTGGAGAAGCCCAAAGGGGGATTATGGCCATCCACCCATCTCTTGCGAAATACAGGCTGGGGTAAGGTGAGAGGTTGTAGGATAATTTAATTGCAATATTGGAAGGGATTACTTGTGAAGAACTCAACTCTTTTTAAAATAAATGAAGCTAGTGGAAAAATCAGACATTCTTGATAACTTGACTTGCTTCTCTAGCACGTGAAACTTTAATGGGAACCACTCTGGGCAGCACTTTATCGTTCACTGGCAACTAGCTGTGGTTTTATTTTCAACTTTTTCTAAATTCCCCTCAAATTTCTAATTCCTTTTTCTCTAATCATCGCTTTTTCTCTCTGATGCCACTCCAGTGACCAGCAGGAGTTACTATCATAACTTCACTTCCGAGACTGACAGTGTTTTGCCAACCAGTCCAGCCAAATTGTTGCCTCTGATGATTTTTGGCAGTGAGTTATCACTCTGTAGGGTCACAAAACTAGCACATGCATAACTAAATTTGTCTAAGGGAAAAATACAACATTTAAATAACACTTTTAACCCAGATGTCATGAATTTTTAATATTATCATACTGCTTGCAGCTTCCAAACACCTGCTACAGCCAGAAATTCAGGGATTTTTACCCAAAGTGAACTAGACCTCTGTACTACCTCATTTTAATACTAACATATGCACTCTTAAAATGTTTATATGTGATTCATAAAGAGTCCATTCATTCCACTGTGCATACAGGCACACATGAATTTCGATGCACATATATATAAATTGGGTGTGGTTTTGTGTAAATATTCACCTATGTAACTCCATGATTGGAATTTAAGTGTATGCATCCTTTCTGTAGAAAAACAAAGATTATAAAATACCTGTTGGCTATCTGGATACTCACATACTAGCACAGGGCCTACAATTATGCAACTATTTTCAAAACAACCCCTGCTCCTCTAAAATAACAACTGTACAACTAATGTAAGGAAAACAATTCTACTCCAAATAAAATTAGCATGAAATCAGGCGAGTGTGAAAGGCTGCAAAGTAACTATTTTGTTACATGTTTTTATGACATAATTATATTGATCTGAAAGACACTCATCCAGAACCACAACCTTTTATACCCAAAGAAAAAGCCTATACAATCTTTTCAATCACTTGATATTCATGGTCTTACTCAAAGGTCTCTGAATATGTCATGTGTGTAATACCAATGCAAAATTTGGCACTATAGTCACTACCAGCAATATGTTTCAATAAGGTAATTTTCTTGCTGCCTAAGAACATCAGCAGGGTGCAATCCTGAACAAAAACAGACTATGACATCTTATTCAAGCATACATCTGGAGGACAAAACTATACTTTATTAAAGGAAAATGGGATTTCAGGATTGTTTTGACAAGCGGTAAAAGCACGCACCTCACTTTACATACAGTAGAGAGTTTTAAATTCAAAGCGCTTGTGTAGCCAATCGTTAAGTAAAGGCTGGAAGAAAAATACTGCCATTCTCTCTGGGTTATGCAAATACACAAATGAAGCTTTACAATCCCTATTGCATATACTTTTGCACTGAGCTACGTAATATGAAAGTAAGATGTAAAATATTATTTTCCTCCTTTTATCTGTAAACAAATCCTTTTGGATACTTAAGAAGGCAGCACATGTTTATTCACCGCACAGCTAGCGTACAGATGTTTTCTAGCATTAGGTATGAGCATTCATTTTTACCAAGTGTGTTTGGTTTTCTACTTTGTTTTTATATTTTGCTTTAAAATCTTCCTTTTCCCATGTTTCCAACTACCTCCATAAGTTATCATTCTGTTGGAAAGTCTTTTTTAAGGGAAGAGTAAACAATCTAAATGATGTGGTTTCGTTTTTTTTTTTAAATGTATTTAATCATAAAGTGTATATATTTTTACTGTTGGATTCTCCTTAGAATATTAAGATACCCACTCAGACACTGAATAATGCTGAACATCTCTCTCGTGAGATACTAAGCATACAATAAAAGATTCTGATTTCAGCAGGAACACAATCAGCTCTTTAAACCATCTGAAAAATCATTTCCTGTCTCTAGGGTCATTTTTATAGTTGCACTTTGAAATAGTCAGTGACCATGTCTAAAATCTGTTCCTAAATTTGAAAAGCACCCATTCAGTGCTTTGTGCATTAGAAACATATTGATATGGAGAGCATGAATTGAGCAGTTTGGCAAGACTGCAAGATAAAAGGAGGCTGTGTCATTATGGCTCTAAGTGAAAACATAGGGAAAAAAAAAAAAGTAGATACTCTCTACCATTTGTACCATAAATTACCACCAGATTTGTTGTCATTTGTTTATCTGAAAATAGATTTATGCTCTGTTTTTTGAAATCTGTAATATGGCTTGTTGTCCAAAAAGCAAGCACTTACAGAATATTATGCAATATGACAACCATCTCTGTTGGTAAAGCACTGTTGGAGTGGATGTGGTGCAGGACTGCGCATACTTAATATACACAGTGCCAAGGTTATTTGGAAGATCCTAGCCTAATTTATTTGACTAATAACACTATTAAGCAGCTAATAGGGCAATTTTAACCAAACTGAAATCTTCAAGTTACACAGCTTACCTCAATTATCACCTCTGTCAGATCAGAAATTATTGATGGCTGCTTTGGACTAATCCCCTTGAAATCCATCCTATACTTTATTACTGCAGTTTCTGCATATTCAAAATGCCCATCGCTGCAAAGGGAAAGTGTCATCAGCAAACTGGATGCTTGACAGCAGTACTGCAAGGGATGCACGCTAAAAGAAATGACAGTGACGAATACTTTAGCATAGCTGTGGCTGTTGAAGTGAGTGATGTTGAACCAAGAGCAATTTGTAAACTGATTTATTTTCATTTCCATTTTCTTTCCTCCAGAAGATGCTCTTTTTTGTTTTTTCTTTTTTTTTTTTTTTTTTTTGGAAGATGCTAAACTCTGCTTTAATTTTTAAAGTTGTTTTTTTTTAAACGTCCTTCCCATAGTTAAAAGTTAAAAGACTATTTACAGAGATGCTTCTGAGGAAGAGGAGAATGGGTATTGTTACTCTGTGGAGTTCCACAAACCCTTTGCAAACATCCCTGTAGTGGCCACATTCAGGTAGACCAACCCAGTTCAGTTTTCCCTTGCTGTCTATAAAAACCACTTTAAAACCTACTGTGCATGACAGTCAACAGTAGAAATAGAAGACTGCAAATGATGTAGTGAAAAACAATGTTATGCCATTTTTCTCAATGTACCAAAATCCTGTCTCTGGATTATGATCAGGTTTTTTTTTTCCAGGGCTTGAAAGGTCACATGTTAGCAGTATGCACGTTGTGGAGTAAAGCACTTGAAGACATAATTGCAAAACCAAAGAAAACACTTGCCCTAAAACAAGACACATGAAATCAACCTCATGAAAAAGACTTCTCTATGATCTTGAGTCAGGTGAAAAAATTAAATATTATACAACTTTCACACTGGCATGAACAACTTAAGCCTAAAATCATGGATTTGCAAACCATAAAACTGACATTGCGACAGAAAATGGACCTTTGTGACTTGGGCTTCTTGCCACACAAAACTACTTAAAAAGATCTTGCAAGCAATATTTCAGTTTTATTTCTGGAGACCACTATTGTTGTTTGTATGTGTTCCAGAAAGTATCACATTTGAAAGAACCAGACTCTTAACACTGTGTATCTTACTCACAGTAAACACTTCCCATGTTACCGGGGAAAGTCCATCTGCCAGAGGTTTGTTCTTCTTTCCTGTGGCTCACAGCTCCTCCTGGTCAAGCCAATGAGAGGAAGAAACAGCTTAGGGCTCCTTGCACATGCTCTGCATCAGGAACGATGTTGGGTTTGTGTGTGAGGGAGAATGGTTTTTGGTGGCAGGGGAAGGGGCTACATCAATGGCCCCCTGTGAGAAGCTTCAAGAAGCTCCCCTGGCTCCAGGGCAGACCCGTCTCCAGCTCAGACTGAGCCAAGCACCGATAGGGAAATGCCTCTTCAAATCCATATTTAAGAAGGCAAAGGACTCATTAGGCAAGGGATCAGGAACATCAAGAACAGAATCACAGAATCACAGAGTGTCAGGGAGTGGAAGGGACCTCGAAAGATCATCCAATCCAACCCCCCTGCCGGAGCAGGAACACCTACATGAGATCACACAGGAAGGCATCCAGGCGGGTCTTGAATGTCTCCAGAGAAGGAGACTCCACACCCTCCCTGGGCAGCCTGTCCCAGTGCTCTGTTACCCTCACAGTAAAGAAGTTCCTTCTCAAGTTTAAGCAGAACCTCCTGTGTTCCAGCTTACACCCATTGCCCCTTGTCCTATTGTTGGACATCACTGAGAAGAGCCTGGCTCCATCCTCCTGACACTCACCCTTCATATATTTATAAACATTAATGAGGTCCCCCCTCAGCCTCCTCTTTTCCAAGCTAAAGAGCCCCAGCTCCCTCAGCCTTTCCTCATAAGGGAGATGCTCCACTCCCTTCATTATCTTGGTGGCTCTGCACTGGACTCTCCCAAGCAGTGTCCTGTCCTTCTTGAACTGGGGGACCCAGAACTAGACACAATATTCCAGATGTGGACTCAGCAGGGGAGAGTAGAGGGGGAGGAGAACCTCTCTTGACCTACTGACCACAGCCCTTCTAATGCACCCCAGGATGCCATTGGCCTTCCTGGCCACAAAGGCACAGGGCTGTCCACCAGGATTCCCAGACCCCTTTCCCCTACACTGCTCTCTAGGAGATCATCTCCCAGCCTATACTGGAACCTGGGGTTGTTCCTGCCCAGGTGCAACACCCTACACTAAATTTTTCCCTGCCCAGCTCTCCAGCCTGTCCAGGTCTCTCTGATGGCAGCACGGCCCTCTGCTGTGTCAGCCACTCCTCCCAGCTTTGTGTCACCAGCAAACTTGCTGCCAGTGCACTCTGTGCCCTCCTCCAGGTCATTGATGAATATATTGAATAATACCGGTCCCAGTACCGACCCCTGAGGGACTCCACTAGACACAGGTCTCCAACTAGACTCTGTCCCATTGACCACCACTCTCTGGCTTCTTCCCACCAGCTAGTTCACAGTCCATCTCACTACCTGATCATCTAAGCCACACTTCCTCAATTTGACAGCAAGGATGCCATGGGAGCCCGTGTCAAATGCCTTCCTGAAATCAAGATAGACCACATCCACTGCTCTGCCATCATCTAGCCACCTGGTTGTGTTTTCATAAAAGTCTAGAAGGTTGGTCAAGCGCGACTTTCCCTTGGTGAAGCCGTGCTGACTGCCCCTAATGACCCTCTTATCCTTGATATGCCTAGAGATGGCACCAAGGATGAGTTGTTCCATCACGGTCTCAGGGATGGAGATGAGGCTGACTGGTCTGTAGTTATCTGGGTCCTCCTTCTTGCCCTTTTTGAAGCCTGCAGTTACATTGGCTTTCCTCCAGTCCTCAGGCACCTCTCCCGTTCCCCATGACTTAGCAAAGATGATGGAGAGTGGCCTGGCAATGACTTCAGCCAGCTCCCTCAACACCCGTGGGTGCATCCCATCTGGACCCATAGATTTATGGATGTCCAGATTGCTTAATTGGTCCCTCACCCAGTCCTCATCAACCAAGGCAAACTCCTCTATTGTCCTGACTTCCTCAGGGGCCTCAGGGGTATGGAGCTCCTCAGGACACCTCCCAGCAGAGTATACAGAGGCAAAGAAGGCATTCAATAGCTCTGCCTTCTCTGTATCCTCTGTCACCAGGGCACCCACCTCATTCATCAGTGGGCCTATATTGCCTCTAGTGTTGGCTTTATCTGCCTTGTATTTGAAGAAGCTCTTCCTGTTGTCCTTGACCCCTCTGGCAAGGTTTAATTCTAAGGAGGCCTTCGCTTTCCTAGTTGCCTCCCTACATCCTCTGACAACATCCTTATATTCCTCCCAAGTGGCCAGCCCCTCCTTCCATGATCTGTAAACTCTCCTCTTCCACTTGAGTTTGCCCAGCAGTTCCCTGTTTAACCAAGCAGGTCTCCTGGCTCCCTTCCTTGACTTCCTACGTGTCGGGATGCTCTGATCTTGAGCTTGGAAGAAGCAGTGCCTGAATGCTAACCAGCTATCTTCGGCCCCTTTGCCTTCAAGTACCCTTTCCCATGGGATTTCCCCTAACAATTGCTTGAAAAGACCAAAGTTGGCCCTCCTGAAGTCCAGGGTTGAGATTCTGCTTGGAATTCTGTTCCTGCCACATGGGATCCTGAACTTCACCATCTCATGGTCACTGCAGCCCAGGCAGTCCTCAACCAGACCCTCCTTGTTAGTGAGGATGAGATCTAGCATCACTCCCTTCCTAGTTGGTTCATCCACCATTTGCATCAGGAAGTTCTCATCGATGCACTGGAGGAACCTCCTGGACTGTGGATGGCTGGCTGAGTAGTCCCTCCAGCAAACCCTGGAGGGTAGTAAGGGTAGTTCAAATCCCCCACGACAACCAGGGCCTGTGAGTGCAAGGCTTCTCTCAGCTGCCTGTAGAAGGCCTCATCAACTTCCTCACCCCGATCTGGTGGCCTGTGATAGACGCCCACAACAGTATCACCCACACCAGCCTGCCCCTTAATTCTCACCCACAGACTCTCAGCTCGCTCCTCATCTGCCCCTGGACAGATCTCAATACCCTGCAGTTGCTCTCTCACGTAAAGAGCGACTCCACCACCTCGCCTTGCTGGCCTGTCTTTCCTGAGAAGGACAGAGCCACCCATGGCCACATTCCAGTCATGTGAGCTGTCCCACCATGTCTCTGTCATTGCCACCAGATCATCATCCCCTGACTGAACACAGGTTTCTAACTCCTCCTGCTTGTTCCCCACGCTGCGTGCATTGCTGTACAGGCATTTCAGGGAGCAAGCTGAGTACACCAATTTCAGCCAAGGGGGGTGGGAGGCCTCCTGGCCTTCATCAATACCAGACTGCTGCCCCACTGGCATGAGCCCAGCTGTGACTCCTTCCCACTTCCAATCTAGTTTAAAGCTCTCCAAATGAGCCCTGCCAATTCCTGCCCCAGCCTCCTTTTGCCCCTGTGGTTTAGGCCTTCCCCACGTGTGACTGTCTGGACTGATGTCCTATGAAACCAATCCATAACAACAAAGATAACAACCTAAAGAGGAGGGGGGATGTGAGAGAGAGAACTACAGACACCCAGGTCTGTGTGGAAGGAGAGGAAGGAGATGAGCGGAGATTCCCCTGCAGCCCATGGAGGTTCAGTGGTGGAGCAGATACCCACGTGCAGCCCATGGAGGACCCCACGCTGGACAGGGAGGCTATGCCTGAAGGTGGCTGTGACTATGTGGGGAGCTTATGGCAGAGCAGAAGCCCCAGAGATGCTCATGGTAGAGTAGGAGGAGGAAGTGCACCAGAGCAGAGACCGGTCTACAGCCCATGGAGTTTCCCGTGCCGAAGCAGGGAGCTGTGCCCAAAGAAGTCCATGACTCTATGGGAAGCCTCCATTGGAACACTCTTTCTGAACTTTTTCAGCCCACTGGAGGGACCCCACGCTGGAGTAGAGCAGAGAGCAAGGAGCCGTTCCCCTGAGGAGAAAGGAGAGTCAGGGACAATGTTTGACTGCAACCACATTCCCTGTCCCCATTGTGTCACTGGTGTGAAGAGGGGGCAGAGAAATGGGGAGCAAAGTGATTTGAGCCTGGGAAGAAGGGAAGGGTGGGGAAAGGTGTTGTAAGATATGGTTGTTATGTTTCATTATCCTACTCTGATTGACTGGTAATGAATTTAATTGAATTTTTATTGATGAGTGAGTTCTCCCTGTCCTCATTCCAACCCATCAGTCCTTTGTTGTGTTTTCACTCCCCCATCCCACTGGAGGGGGGAAAGTGGGTGAGCGACCACATGGTCCTAGCTTCTGGCTGTGGCTAAACCACCACAGCAGTATGAGACATTAGTCCTGTCCCGTCCCATCCCGTCCGCAGCACTCTGCTGTGCTCCACTGTGGCAGATAAGGGACTTGAGCAATTTTTCCCCCCAACAAAAGTATTTTCTCTCAGGACTGAGAGAGCAACTTTTTGTCCCAGCCAAAGCCTTCAAGGAAGGGGAGGACAGGGGACATGCCATCTGTTTGCTGACGATGATGGGCAGAACAGCCAATTCTGCAGATTTTGAGTGACATTTTTAAATGGATGTAAGTAAAATCAACAGCTCTCAGAAGAGCTGAAAGCATGAGAGTATCTGCACAAAAATATTAATGTGGGATATTTGTTGTTTAGGTCAAGGACACAAAATATTTCTTTTAAAAAATAAGAAAAATCAACAGGTTTGCTAAAGGCAATTTATTGCCAGAAATACTTGTTGGCTTTTATTGTTGGGTTTGGGGTTTTTTTCCTGTTTGAATTTTTTTCATATCAAATTGTAAGTATTTTGTTTTACCTGCTTTCACCATTGGTCATTCCACTAGACACTCATACGTCACTCCCTCCCCAAGACTAATAAACATAGTATTTTCACAGTCAGATCCTACAGAAAACGTTCAGTAGAAATGTCACTTCCTCACTTATATCGGTAATCAGACTATTCAGTAGTGTCCATTCTTACCAAATGCTGGCATGCTGATGTACAGTTTCATAAATTTTTTTTCAAGTATTTTAAAGGCATGTTTGAAGTATCTACTGGAGAAGTGATAATTCAATAATAGAAAGATCTCAAAATTATGAAGGAACAGAAATTAGCACTTTATTTTTATATCTATCTATCTATCTATCTATCTATCTATCTATCTATCTATCTGTTAGATATATTTTATATATATATATATACTACATGTATAGGCTAGTATCTGGTCTCTCACATGTGCCTAAAATATATTTTTCTGTGATATGCTTAACTCAACTTTATACTTAAGCATTATGGAAGAAATCATCATCTTGACCTCAGGTAATGACCCATACATGTGCTGAAATGTGAAGATTTATACCCCTGGCATTTCTGCATTAAAACTAATGAAACCAAAGAGGTCATTGTACATTCATACCAATGCCGGGACTAATATAAATTTATTTCCATCCCTTTTTTAAGATTGACCTATATTGTGCAATTTATAGCAATTCTTTTATTGCATAAACTTTCAAAAGAAGGAATGAACAGTCAAAGCTGGTAAATCCTCTGCAGATTAATGATGGAAATCTTTTTGATGGTCCTTGAAAGAGCACAGCACATATAGACAGCAACAAAAAACAATTTGTAGGGTAGGAGATGCACATATTTGGCGGGGTGGCAAGAGGGGAAGGAAACACATATCACAGTCACTTGCACTCATCCCCACCCAGGGAATAGGGAAGAGAGTTGGAGGGGTAAAGGTGAGGAGACTTGTAGATTGAGTTAAGAACAATTTAATAATTGGAGTAAAAGAAAAATAAAACAGTAATTATAATAATAAGGATAATGATAATAATTATATATCTAAATGAGAGACGCAGAGTACAATTGCTCACCACCCACCGATAATGATCCCGGAGGAGTGCAAAGGAACCCCAAACCTGAAACCACAATCCTGGAAAAGCGAGCCTGAGCGATTCCCGAGACAATCTCCCCCTTTCTGGTCAACCCTGGACAATATACTGAACATGATGTGATATGATCTGGAATATCTCATTGGCACATCCAAATGGCAATTATGGGGTTTACTAATTACTACACTTCGCCCCTCCCAGTTCTCTGCACTTCCAAACTACCCAAACACCATGACCCTGTACCTTATCAACATTCTTCTCATAACAAATCCCACATTGGAACCAAAACACAGCTATTCTAGCTACTGAGAAGAAAATTAACTCTGTCCTAGCAAAACCAGGACACCTACTTACAGTATCTTGAAAAGTGTCTAAAGAAACACCTGTAAAATTATATTTTCATTTGGAAATGCTGTCATTAATTCAAACTTTTGCTGCACATTATCTTTCTCTCCTATCTTTCAGAAATGCTGACAAAACCCACTTTTTCATAACAAATTAATCCCGAGGTATTACATAGTGCTTCTCACAGACTACGACAAAAATGCATCTTATTACAGGAATAATCCTGATGTCATATGATGCAATAGTGTTACTCAGGGATTCTGAATAGAAAGGCACAGAACCAAGAACTTTTAACAATGAATATTTGTCTAATGTTAACATCCATATTTTTATTTTGGCTAGCTGGTGCTGAGTCACACTGGCAGGAGGTTCCCTACTTCTGCCTAGGGCATATAAGGCACATTAGCTTTTAAAAGACCTTAGAGGACAGTTTCTGGAAGGAATATCTATGAACAGACACAGATATTGTTACTGCTTTTGAGTTATCAAAAAAAACCCCAAACCACGAGCATCATGAAGGGATGAATTTGGTCACTAACTCGAGTATTATGCTGGTGGCAAGGCAAGAGCTCAGCCTAACTCACATATGGAAAATAGCTTGGAGATGAAAGCAAACCTGTGTGGTCCAAGCTGCTTATAAGCTACTTTATGCAGAAAGCTCATCGCTCTCACATATTTAATACAGCTCCACAAGGATTGTATTATAGGCTCCAAGAGATTCAGATAATTAAGAGCCTTTGTTTACAACAGGCATGCGGGGGATTGCATTCCACCAGAACCTACCAAAATGCAGGGATTTCTAAAACTAGGAGAAGCCCCAACTCCTTTAATTTAGGCATTGCTTCCTGCAGGTGATGGCAAATGCACAGGTTTACTGTCATATATTATTACAAGCCCAACATTTCCACATGACATGTGATGTAATTGTCCTTTCTGAATTGGGTATATTTGAAATTAATTAGATAATGTCTTCTAGTCTCTACCTAGAATCCAAATAATAGAACATTCTGATACCCCAAGGCAAAAAAGGAAACATACTCCCACCACATGAATTCTTTGCAACTAATTCTTACCTTCTGTTTTCATCATGATTTTTGGTAATATTTTTCATTTTCAAATTTGTGAATGAGATTTGGAACCAGAAATGCAAGAAATATCCTGAGTAACCTTGTTCACTTGCTATTTCCACTTGAGTTTTGTGATTTACATGTTTCAGATAATCCCGAGAAGGCTGAGAGAAATATCCAAGCGTTTGAATGTTTATCCAGGGGTATCCAGATAAGAAATAGTGGGCTATTAATGGGAAATGCATTCTCTAAGAACAACTGTTGTTGTTGTACCACTCTGATATGACAGAAACACCAGCTGGAGTTGCAGAAAGAATTACCTGACCCCCTGATTCATAATTTTATAGCTGTGTTTCTGGTGTCTATATATGTCAGTGTCCTTCCTTATGGATCACAGCCCATAAATAGCATTTGTGTTTATGCTGCGTACTGACAAAACAGTCAGGGCAAAGGAAATGTGCCTGAAAAAAAGAACAAAAAAAAAGAAATATGAAGAGGCAAGAAGTTACTTGGAATAAAAGATGCCCTTAGAATTGATCAAAGATACATTAAAAGGAATAATATTAAATGGAATAACATTTAGATCAGAGATGGTCTTTGGTGTAAACCCTGTTGTTTAGAATATGATGGTGACATCAGAGCAGTTAAGCCTCTAGTTTACCAGGCTGGATAAATAAAACAAATATCTTTGTTTTGTTTCTGCTTTTTTGCTTGACTTTTCATCCCCATGCCCAGCCTTCATATGTTTTATTGGCAATTTATACAGTCAGCAGAAGACACCGAAGCCTTAGCAACAAGATCTTCTGATGTACAAACAAAACGCATTTAATTTGACTCAGTGTATTACAAGCATTATAATCCCTCTTCTGATTTCAATGTGATCGACTAATCTCATCTGCTCAGAGGGATAAGCCTTGTCTCAGCCATGATGACAGGCTTAGAGAATGATAAAAATTAGGGCATTCTCACAGATTATATACTGTAACAACAGATAAGGCTTATGAATAAAGAATTGACTACAGGTGGTTATTTGTAGAAATGTGCTAGATTAAGGGGTTAATGTTAGAGAGGTACAATGTCATTCACAGTTAAATCATAGATACACATGAATGTGGAAAAATCTTCCTCACCTGTGCAAACATCAAGGGAGATGAAGCAAATTTCATAGCTTGTTTCACCAGTAGTTAGAATGTTCTAAATAAAAGGATCACCCTCATTTGCACTCTCGAAGTTCAGTTGGACAACTTCTCGTATTGGGTAAAACAGAGCAGCAAAAAAACCCAGTGGCTTGGGATGAGACGGCGAGAGAAAGGTTGCCATGCTTTTTTCTGACTGCTTAAAATGCTTCTGTTTAGTCTGCTGTTGTTCCCAGGTAAATTTAGTGCTTATGATTCCTCTCTTTGGATTTGTATAGAACATATGGTGCAGCAATAACGGAGGAAGTGCATGAGGCAAGGGGTAAGCTTTCTAACCATTGAGCAAGACCGCTACATACACACATCTTACCGGCAAATGCTAGCCTTGGGTGATTAAATCTCAGTGCATTGCTGTGAAAAAGTAATGAAACCCATATACTAACAATGCAGGAAATGCAATTACATGCCATCTGCATGCTAAATTCTTCCTGGGGAAAAAAACAAAACAAAACAAAACAAAAATCAACAATCAAAAAATGCAACAAACCTGACACACTCCTTCAATCTGTTAAGCTTAAGTAAATGAAAGCAAAAAGTAAGTAACAATTATTTTGCTAACGCTATATGAACATTTTATCCTGGCTTTGAAAAATACTTCCTATGTATCATATTAATATAATGCGATGCATGATATTAATCATGCATCTACAAACACTTAATGGAAACATCTATGGAGCAAAGGATTAGGTTATCACCATGTGATATAAATTATTTGAAATAATGTTACTCTATTAATATTGATAAACGATGTCTCAAAACTAGCTATAAAATGAGATACCATACATATAAAATATAGTGAAAATAATAATTAACTCTACCTTTCTTAATTATTGTACCTTACCAGACACTCTCTTCACGAACAAACAAACAAGCAAAAGATCTAGTTTTCTCTATATTTAATTGATCCATAATTTAGAAATTTTTTTTGGTTTTTGTATCAAACATTAGATTCTGAATATCTCAAGTTAAGAAAGCAAAATCCCATTTAATACTTATCTGCGTGATGGTAGAAAAGTACATTTGTCCATTCAGTGATTGCTGAAATTAATAGGTGACTACAATCCTGGACACTTACATTTTCCTACAAAGTTAATGATCATAATATTTTAAAGTGAAACATTAATAAATATGACTTAGTTCTCGGAATGGAAAGGAAAGAAGTGGTTGTATATTGCATGATAGAGATGATAATCTGAATTTATAATAGTATTATTTAATGTCCATAATCTACAATGAGGAGATGTTGAGACAGGGGCTGACTTTATTGAGAGTTGAAGTTTAAACCACTTGAACTTAATGCTAATCGAATGAGCAAGCTGGAGAGACTGAATATCCATTTTGTTTCCATAGGAACTCCTCCTACAGAAAGCTGCCACCAAATGCTCATTGGTGAGCAAAGTGCACGTACAGAGGCACACGGAGCTCCCCTCTCGCTCCCTGTTTGCTCACCAGCAGGCATGTGCAAACTGGTAGCAAAAATAAAGTCCCCATGAAGAGCCCTGGAGATGCAACATCGCAGACAGCAATAGGCACGTCAGTTTGACAGACTAGGTGTGTCACTTAGCCAGAATAATTGGTATGTACTGCTGGGAACGTGCTCCCCAGCAATCATCCTGCTTCAAACGTGCACATCGTTCTTACTAGGATGCCAATTAAGTGTATCCTTCTGTAGTCATTGACACTAGATTAAACCTTATGGTTTAAACAAACATTAGAACTGCATAAACCAGAAACAACATGACATGTCTGACATTTTCCTGGCTCCTGTGACATGACATCACTCTGCCACTATCCAAAGTCATGATGCAGCATTTTCCTAAAGGACATCTGCTTTGCTATGTGTCATGTACATTGACACTACATTGATGCAGTCTCCTAATCTGGAAATACGCATAAAGGCTTTTTTAAAAATAAAGATAAAACGCAAGAAACCAAGACTGCAGATCAAGGATAATAGTGTAAAAGAGTTATTAAAAACACTTTCATTGTCTCATAAATTTAACTCATGTATGAGCGTAGAGGGCAATGGTTGAGTCACCATCCCTGGAGGTATTTAAAAGATGTGCAGATATTGTATTTAGGGACATGGTTTAGAGGTGGGCTTGGCAGTGTTTGGTTTACAATTGGACTCGATGAGCTTAAAGTTCTTTTCCAACCCAAATGATTCTATGATTCTCTGATAAGAACATGACACTAAAGCACTATGATAATGAACCACTGTCAAGTATTAAAGAATTAAAAATCCAAAAGCATTGTTCTCAAGAAAGCTTGGAGGAGTTTGGGGAAATCTGAAGTCTGAGGAAAAAAGGTGATTAGTCCCAGTATAGTTTTAATATAATTTTTGTTAAATTGACAAAAAACCCCTTACATTGAAAGCGTACAACCTGTAATATATTGATAACATCCGTTTGTATTGACTATGGTATATAAAAACCTTGCCACTTTGTAAGTGCAAAAGAAAATCATGCTTCTTAAATTAAGTGCTAAGAATTGGTTTATAGCAGCGGTGACAGTCCCAGACATTTACTAGTTCTAATGCTCTGTCAGAAATTTTGCACATGCATCTGCTTTTTGGCTCATGGATGAGGAAGCAGGGTCAGGAAGATGAAGGGGTGCAAATACAGGAATGTCTTGGACCTTATCTTTAAATATAAGTGAGAATGGAAAGCATGACGGCTCTACAGCTCTGCAGAGGTTGATTTAAGACACTTTTGTTCACCCAGATTCCCGAGATCTTTCTCCAACAGTGTATATTTACACCCTACACTGGTTGCTGACAGGCATAGCAGGTAGGAGTTGTTGGGTCGAGGCATATCTTGGTCCCGTCACCTTTCCTCTAGCTGCTTCTGCTGTGCTCGTTTCAAGAAGAGAGGGATCACTGAGAGCCTTGCACTTAAAACCTTTTACACATGATCTTTCATGAAAATGACCATACACGCTTCAGGACCACTGTACCAGCGTGTTCAAATCACATCACAGCTTAGGAAACTCAGGGCAGCTTTGCTGACAATCTTATGAATAATCTGATCCATTTAATTATGACCATCTACGGAAAACAGATTCTGCAGAAACACATTTGATTGTAGCTTATCTCAAAAATATTCCACAACAACTCAGTTCACAAGTAAAGACATTTTTCCCTTCTCCCAGTCATTGTGGGAAGGAAGGTCAAAGTTGAGATTTCCTTCCGTCATGGCACTGAGTATTATAAACACAGCACAAAGGCACTCGACTAGAATAACTGTGGATGATGCAGGAGGTAGACTCCCATAACCACTTGGATTAATAAAATCCCCGAAGATGAAAGAAGCAATGTAATGTTGAGTTTTTTCAATAAAATACTTAAAGACTTGAAATTAAGGTGCAAGATACTTCAATAGTCACACTGCTACAAACCTCTGCGATTTAAATTCCAAACAACCTGAAAGAAACTACAGCTGTAGCAGGAGAAGTTTTTAAGTCCTCCCCTGGTCTGTCTCTCCAGTTGCTAGTTGCACCAGACAAGTATCACACAGAGCTCACAGGTGGAGTAAAGGAACCTCTGAAGTCTGCATTAGCTCACTGATACCTCTAGTGAAAGCTAGACCTAAATATCAGTTACAACTATGACTTGCTGCTCTTTAAAGTTGGAAAATAAGACATCTCACATCTTTCAAGATCTCGCCACAAAACGTCAAAACTTGTCGTGTAAAGAGAAGATGTCTTGTTATATATCTGGAATTTTTATTCAAGCCCAAAAGACTTCTGTTGAGGGTATAAAATGAGTAAGTGTCTATGGGGAATCATCATCTGCTTGTGGCAGGCAAGAAATTCCAAAAATGTTTAGTCTGTTCTGCTCTGTGCTCCTGCAGAAAAGGTTGTATTTCCTTTTTCAGTGCCCATAATCTTTTTAGAACCTTTTCTTTATTGAGCCCATAAACATCCCAGTGGAGCTGCAAATCATCATGGTCTGCAGAAACTCCATCAAGGAACCTACAGAGCAAATGACGCTGAAAAGTTGATGTTCACAACAATAGGGAATTGACTAACTTCATGATAGCGTACATGATATCTGAGGTATTAAAAAATAATAGAGGACCATCTGATGAACGACGTAGTCTCAGTATGACTTGGTCAATCCACAGGACCACGACTCAGGAACCTGAAACAAAATCAGATTCCCTAACACTGTTCTTTATTACTCTGATTTTGCTGACACTGTCTTCTAATCATGCAAGTGCCTCCACGATGGCTTATTGACACAAAATCAGTGGCTTTTCTTATCTTTGACATGAACTGCCCTTCCTGAAATAGAAGTTAAATAGGAAACTGTATTCAGTGAAAACCTGTAGGAAGTTACGCAAAGGAAGGAGAGCAATGGGAACAGAAAACATCTTCCACTTCACTATGGACTTGTCTGCCTCGCCTTTGAAATTATAGATCTAGAAGTAAAATGGGATTTTTTCAAAGCCATTGGGTGCTTTGGGTTTTATCTTTCTTTTTTTTTGCAATCTGTCAGTTATATTGGGAATGTACTCCTTTATCATTTCAGAGACTGTAAATGTATTTTTCTTTTGTGCTGGTCAATATCCATAGAAGCTGGTGGAATTATCCATCTATATATTTTGAATATTGATTTTTTTTTTTTTTTCTCAAAGATTTAACATGGTTTGGTATGGAGAGACTGTAAGACATCAAAAAGTTATTTTATGAAATTAAATCAGTAAATATAGATTTGGTTTATGATAAGAAAAAAAATACAAAGTGATGTTTACAGTTTCTTAGTGAACTGACTTTAAATGTTACCACTAAGCTTTTAAAAATAAATTAGGAATATTCAAGTAAGTTAGATGATATTTCTGTTAACATCCCATAGTTGATGGGCACTTCAATTTCTAGCTTCATTAGCAAATCTCAACATTTATAATCAGATTTTCCTACTCTTTGAGCAAACAATGCAAACCAGAGACAACCTTTATTTTAATCCATTTGTTATCATATTTTATATTGACCAATTCATGAATTAATAGATGTCTGTCCGAACAGTAGGACAAATCTAAGGGAAGCAGCAACATCATTGTTATGTTTGTTGCTCAGACCACCAAATGGATAAAAAGACCTAAGAGCCAAGGCACTTACACTGTGCAACAGACGTGTTTATAGGTTACAAATTGCCATCATTTGCCAGCAACAACTTCATGGTAATATAAAGAATCACCAATTTTCGGAGATATAGAGCATATAGCAGTTGGTAAGATGCAGAAATTTCTCCTGTATTTGAGGGAAGAGAAAAAAAAAAATCACAAATGTGTGGTGTCCAGTGTGTATGGACTGAGCATGGTGCATAAAATGCCAACAGCTCCTTGCAAAAGATCAAGTAAAAGGGAATACACACATTCCTTTGTTAGCATTCTAAATAAATACATGGCTCTACAAAAGTAGAATGGGAAAATAAATGTTAATTTCTATCCTAAACCTTAGCAAATGCTATCTCTGATCTCACAGAGTAGTTTTCCTAAAGTGCCTGTTTGGATGGAGGCAGAGTTCTGCCTTAATGAGTCTTTCAGAGATTTGATTGCGTGCAGACAATTCTCTAGGTATCATCAGCCAAAAGAAAAGAGAGGAACATGCAAGGGTCTATGATATAATTAATCTCCTGGCCTTGTCAGATGGAGCACAAGAGGACAATAAAGCATAGACCTTGGAGTCTAATAAAATGTTTCTCTCATTCACCAAAAAAAAAAACCAACAAAAAAAAAAATCAGATATAATCAAGTTGAGCCCAAAGCAAGAAATGCTGAAAAAGATGAGTAGAGAAGTGCAAGGGAGAGTAATTTATGAAAGGTGCTGATTAGGACCAAGCATGAGATCAGTATTTTATGATGTTTAGCTGTGTCCATAAAGAACTGCATTTGCCTAGCACCACATTCAGTCAACATCATATAGAAAAAAATTGTTTAAGCAATTTCTGTTCTGTTACCAGCCTTCTGAGATAACTATCTTCCCACTACAGAAGCTTCAAAGTTTTCAGCCTTCAAAATGAGTACTCCGTCAAGAATAACGTAACACAATTTTAAGTATTTAAACAATTTCAAAACGTTATTGCCAACAGATACAAACTTTGAGCAATTATGGGGAGAGATAAAAGACCTGAAAATTATGTTAAGCCACCTACATCAGAGAAGGTCAAGAAGACAGCTGTACAACAGTTGACACAAGCCTGAAGGTCTGATCTTTCTTTTTCTGACCACAGCTCACTCTCATCTTCCTCAAACCTCTGTCTAGCTCTCAAACATGAAAGGGAGAATAAAGGTTTGGGTTTTTTTATTTATATGGATAAAAAAGGATGCTTCTCAAAAATATTTCTTGAGAGACTTCAGAGGAGACAACATAGAAGAGATAATCCTCTCACCCTCTCAAACCAGCCCAGCCCATGGTGGCAGCCAGCACCAAACCCTGTGCATGAGACCATGATTATTAATATTCCGTGGGCATATAATGAACCAAAAGGGCAACCAAGGGAAAAAAGAAAAGTAAATGCAGGTCTTAGAAAAGCAGGTGGACTACTAATATTCAGCTACACTAAACTACTACAACTACCTGGTTTAACACCAAATAACTTAACTGTGGTATATAACTTAGAAGTAACCAACGTTGAAAACATTGGTCTAGTTGGTTTGGTTGGAAGAACTGTGGTGGCTCATCCACATGTGCTCTGGATAAAGGTAGCTACCATGTGCCTTCAGTCCTTTGGATGTGTAGCAAGAGGCCAAGTGCTGCTGCATGGTGGAGATCTGGTGGAAGAACTGGGTCTCTTGGGGTATTTAGCACTGAATTCCAGTTGATCACAGCAAGTTTTTACCACTCTCTGGCGTGGACTCTGTCTCCATGCTAAAAGCAAACCTACAGTCAAGGGCACTGAAAACTGAATTAACCAAAGTCCCATGGAGACATGTTGCTGCTGTTTACTGAGACTTGTAGACTTACCCAGGTAGACTTTGAAATAAGCTTCTTTGATTAGAATCTGTGATGGTTTGACCCACAGTGGGACCATGCTGTCCTGCACTCACTCCCCCCACCCGGTGAGATGGGTTGGGAGACACAACAAAGGGGACATGGGATTAGGAATGAAGGACAGGGAAGGCTCATCCACCAGTGATGGTCACGGGCAAAACAGACTCAAACTTGGGGAAGAAAAATCAATTTAATTTGTTGCAAATAATTTGAGTAGACAAAACAACCACATCTGACAACACCTTCCCCCACCCCTCCCTTCTTCACGGGCTCCAATCAATTTGATCCCCATTTACCTAACTTCCCCCACAAGCAGCATAGGGGACAGGGAATGGGGGTTCAGTCAGGTCACCTCTGCTGCTCTTCCTGGCATGGAAGTCCAGGAACAAGATGTACCAACATGAGCTTCCCGTGGAGTCACAGGCCTCTTTGGGCTCAGCTCCCAGCTCTGGCATGGGGACATCCAGAGGCTGCAGACTCATCCCCCACTCTGGGGGCCCACTCCCACTCTGGCAGCGGGCGACTTTTGGTGTCCCAGTTCCATCACACTTGCCCTCAGGTTCAACGTCTCTGCTCCAGCGTTGGGTTCTCCTACACGTGGGTTCTGCTCCACTGCTGAATCCCCATGGGCTGCAGATGGGACTTCCTTTGTTTTTCTCCTACTCCATGAGGTTGAACTGGATGTAGATCTTTTTTGACCTTCTTTCTTGCAACAAAGCTCTCTCTCTGCCCATCTCCCTTTGTTTAGGCCAATGATTGTCTTTTTATTTGTCAATAGCCACTCCTCCAGGTACCACACCTTCTTCTTTTCAGGGCAGTCCTTCCCCTCACAAATATGGGTCCTCAGAGGTGTTTCTCTGGTGCTCATTGGCCCAGCCTGAGCTGGGGGGTCTGAATTTTCCACTCTCACAAGGTTGCCCTTCCCCCACTACCAAAAAAACCCCAGCTTTCTCCCCTCCCACCCTCACCTCCCACCCCCCAAACCCAACACAGAATCACAGAATCATAGGATGTTGTGAGTTGGAAGGGACTCACAAGAATCATCCAATCCAATTCTTATAGGACAGTCTCAACATTCACACCATGTCCCTGAGGGCCTTGGCCAAATGCTGCTGGAATCTTGTCAGGCTTGGGGCCATGAGCACCTCCCTGTGGAGCCTCTTCCAGTGCTCCACCACCCTCTGCCTCAAGAACCTTTTCCTCATGGCCAACCTGAATCTCCCCTGGCACATCTTCCCCTGCCATGTCCTCTGCTCCTGGCGTTGGTGGCCAGAGAGAAGAGCTCAGAGCCTGCCCCTCCTCTTCCCCTTGGGAGGAAGTTCCAGACCACCATGAGATCTCCTCTCATTCTCCTCTTCTCCAGGCTGAACAAACCAAGTGACTTCAGCCTCTCCTCATACAGCTTCCCCTCTAAGCTCTTCTCCAATTTTGTGGCCATTAATAGCCTTAGAAAACTTTTCAGACCATGCATGATGCTCAGCAATTACATGCTAGATGATTCTACACTTGCTATCAAACAAGAACCAAGAAATCACACATCTTCAAAAAGAAAAATAACCCTTAGCTTTTTATTTTCATTTGATGTTTTGCTTCAGGCTTCTACACCACAAACACCAAGAAGCTTGTTTGCAATTAGAAGTTGGTTCCACCAGGAAGTCACTTGCAAACTTCTTGATGTATTACTCTATCATTAGGAGCTGCTGATTATAAATTTAATTATTCTGTTATAAGAGAGCAAGACATTAGAATATGAATGCTCTCATGTGCCCAATAAAAAATAACCAAATCAGCAAAATACTTCCAGAGGAAGAGGAGTGATTTTATGCTTATAATTGCCAAGGGTACAGCAATAAAATATGTGCTTGGCATAGCAGGGTCACTGACCAATCTTCAGAGCATTGATAAAATTGCTTTGGCAAGTGTAGTGCAACTGCAAGAAATGAAGTTCTTTAGATGGAAGAAGGAAATACACCATGAAAAGGAATACCTAACAAATTTTAAGGACACTGTGATGATTTGGTAGCAATACTACAGAGAAGCCACAAAGAAAATTTCTAGATTCATGTTTACCAAAAGCCTCATTTCATTATGAGGCAAATTTAGTCTTTGTGCTTTCCCAAGATCCATGTGCATCAACCTGCATCTTATAGCCAGATTCCATCTGTATACTCAGACTAGAGAAACAAATATCTGATAATCTGATTTCAGGATGGAAAGAAATGGTGGGGTAAACAGAAAAGCTTAACGACTAACCACACGTATTTCTAAAAGACATTTGAAATTTTCACTAATTTCCAAGTTTGGTAAGATTGTGGCCAGGAAGGCCAACAGTGTCCTGGGGTGTGTTGAGAAGAGCTTGGCCAGCAGGTTGAGGGAGGTTCTCCTCCCCCTCTACTCTGCCCTGGTGAGGCCACATCTGGAGTCCTGCGTCCAGTTCTGGGCTCCCCAGGTCAAGAGGGACAGGGATCTTCTGGAGAGAGTCCAGTGGAGGCGACAGAGATGATGCTGAGGGGCCCGGAGCATCTGCCTGACAAGGAGAAGCTGAGAGAGCTGGGACTGTTCAACCTGGAGAAGAGCAGCCTGAGAGGGAATCTGATCAATGTCTATAAATATCTGAAGTATGGGGGCCAAATGTACGGGGCTGGGCTCTTCTCGGTGGTGCCCAGTGACAGGACAAGGGGCAATGGGCACAAACTGGAACACCAGAAGTTCCAGACAAACTTCAGGAAAAACTTATTTCCTGTGAGGGTGCCGGAGCCCTGGGACAGGCTGCCCAGAGAGGGTGTGGAGTCTCCATCTCTGGAGATGTTCAAACCCACCTGGACACTTTCCTGTGCAGCCTGGTGTAGGGAACCTGCTTTGGCAGGGGGGTTGGACTGGATGATCTCCTGAGGTCCCTTCCAACCCCCACCATTCTGTGATTTTTTGGATTCTGTGAACTCAGAGCTGCAATGCAGGTGCAGTGGTCCCACAGTGAAAGGCACAACATCGTTAAGTGTTGCCTTTGACTTCCCACTGTTGCAAGACTTGGATCTGCACAGGCTACAGTGGATAGAACTTTAGACTGTACCCACACTTACCTGCTTTTAAATAGCACTAAATAAACCCCAAAACCCCCCAAAATCAAAACCAAACAACCATGGAGAAAATTTGCCTCTTGAGCTACACCATAGTTGCCTAAACAGTCTAATACTACTTGTCACTAAAATATTTATCCCACATAAATCTGAGGTACCTGCTGAGAGATAGTCTTTTAGGTACCTTCTTCAGTGAGATATCTCCCATTGGGGTACATCCTAAAACACGCATTCCAGAAGGCAAATCACCTGAGCTGAAGCCCACTAAAATAGGCCAGTATGAAGAAAAGCCATATTATGTACTTCTTATTCTTCACTTTTTTGTTGTTTTTTTTTAAAGAAAAAAAAAAAAAAAGAAAAAGTCACTAGTCCTCCCCTCTAAAGACCAGAAATCACTGCAGCCGTTCAGTGCACTGGAAGCTGATATACTTTATTTACTTACATCTTCCAACTCCTTTGAAAAAAACAGTAGACAAATATTACTCTATCTATGGAAGGGAAAACTAAAGTTGATAGCGCTCACATGATGGGTTTTTTTAAGGCAAATTCCATTTAGACATAGGCTAGAAAAATTTTTATCATCAGGTGTTAAGCAAAAGTTCCCATTGAAATCCATGAGAAATCAGTGATTATCTAATACCTATATTGTCCCATGTCGCCAACATGTCCTTGAGCACAAGAGTCTCAGCATATCAAGTGGTCCACCAGTGCCATATTTCAGCAAAATAATCCATATTTAGGTTATCCATTTTAGCAATGTGATCACTTTTCTACCAAAATACCTAGGGATCAGAAATAATAACACTGGATTAATACAAAAAATAAAAGTCACCATTCTTCCATTCTTTTAATTAATATATTTGAAGAGAGGGTAGGAAGCATTTTGGAAGAAGGACATATTCTTGATTTCAGCTGAGGGTTTTATTTTTTTTAGAAAATATTTCTATTATAACAGGGGAAAAAAAAAATTTCTCGCTCTTTGGTGTGACTTTTAAGGCTACAAAATGCGCCAGATTAAGACCTTGAAGATGGAAATGCTATGTTTATCCACGGGACATGTTCATCACTACCAACAGCTGTGCACCTTTTCCCAAACAATGTTCCTCAAGGATGACTTGAAAGGACCACAATTAGGGGCAGGAGAATAGTTTAATTTCCATGCCCATTCAATCCTTGGCTTCTCTGTTGAGCCTGCCAACTATTGCCAATTGCAATGGTGGATTTTGTGACATGGACACTTGTCCACTAGGAACTGGACTGAGGTTGCAGTCCAAAGTAATTATTTTCAGTCACTATTGACCTGGGAAAAGTTTCAAACAAGGAAATGTTGAAGCTTTTTCTGCTCTTTCCAGATCCCTCAACCAATGCTACCACTGTAGCAGTGACAGCTGAAGTGTTCCCTGCTGATTTCAAAACCATCTTAATAATTTTTCAACTTTGCAACCCTCCTCTCCGATTAATTTGATTATCAGTTAAAAAAAAAACCAACAAACACCAAGAGAATAAAAAACCTGCCCATCATATATAAAAAATACATATTTTATTTTATTAAAAAAATCCCCTGACTTGAACTGCACATCTTGTGATGTAGCACAGGATGAAAATACCAAGATTCACTTTCATAATCACTCTGGGTTAACCACTCATCCTTTCCCATCATATCTGAAGAGCTACCTTGTGGGTTTTTTTCTCCCCAGGATATAAATTTGAAAAATTAATTTTCATGCCACTTACATGTGCACAGAAAAAAAAATAAATATACATATATATGTATAAAAACTCTATACTTAAGTAAGTAACAGATAATTGGTAATGACAAGACCAAAGCTATAACAAGAATGCACAGTTCTGTCTGACCCCAGAGTGTGAGTAATCCTGGCTGGTGTTTGGGTGGGGATCCTAGGTGCCATAGGCATTAATCAGTAATTAATAATTGATGAGTAAGTATCATTTAGCTCCGATTTTTTTTTAAGTTAGCTTACAAGAAACAAAAATATCAATTATGTACATTGTACTATCAGACGCAAGAGAGAATACAACACACACACAAAAAAAAGGAAGAAAATGCAGTACTTTCGAGGAAGATTGGCCAGTTGGAGACAAGAAGTGAGGAGGACAGGGGCTGACTGCACAGATCTCTTCAGTGGCACCAAAAAAATGTGATTTTTGGCTAAATCTGAATGAGCAAGTCTTCTGAATAAGAAGATGTGTTTGGAGCATGGGAATCTGAAACAAGGGAACAGGGAGGAGAAATGTCTCTGCAGAAAGACCACCCAATGCCAGTGGCACCCATAGGACTTGGTTGCTCTGCTGGTGTTTAAGGTGCAGGAAAGGAGAGCTCAGGGTGCAGGGTGGTCATACTGCTCTTCAAAGGTGGAGAGTGATACCTTCTGCGTGCTCTGATTAATGCAGGTATCTACATCTATTTGGGGCACAACAAAGGATACATTTGGTATTAGACCCACATGATCCCATCCATATGGTGAGATTCTCTGCAATAGAAGAAACTTGTCTCTTTTTTCCTCCATAGACACAAACTACTGAATGCTAGGGCACGAGCTTGTGAACATCAAGATATGTCAAATGAATGTGGAGCAAAAGCAGAAAAAAGTGCCCCAACCAGTAAAACCACCTACAATGAATCATAGAATTGTAGTGGTTGGAAAAGACCTTTAAGATCATCGAGTCCAACCTTAACCTAGCACTGCCAGCTCCACCTCTAAACCCTGAGGTCCCTGAGCACCTCGTCTGCCTGTCATTTAAATACCACCAGGGATGGGGACTCCATCACCTCCCTGAGCAGCCCCTTCCAATGCTTGACTGCCCTTTCCTTGAAGAAATTTTTCTTGACATCTAATCTAAACCTCCACTGGTGCAACTTGGCACCATTTCCTCTTGTCCTGTCACTTGTTCCTTGGTTGAACAGACCCACCCCCACCTCTCTACACCCTCCTCCAAGGGACTTGGACAGAGCCAGAAGGTCTCCCCTCAGCCTCCTTTTCTCCAGGCTCAACAACCCCAGTTCCCTCAGCCGGGAACTCAGCACACTTGTGCTCCAGACCCTTCCCCAGCTCCATTGCCCTTCTCTGGACATGCTCCAGCACCTCCATGTCCTTCTTGGAGTGAGGGGCCCAACACTGAACCCAGCACTTGAGGTGCAGACTCACCAGTGTCCAGTACAGGGGGAAGAGAACTTCCCTGGTCCTACTGGCCACACTAGTGCTGATCCAGGCCAGGATGCTGTTGGCTTCTTGGCCACCTGGGCACACTGCTGGCTCAAATTGAAAATGAAGGTCAGTTCCTTGCCTATAGAGTCATAAAGATTCAGACCTAATAAAGGTATAATCTCACTACCCAAGAAGTAAATTTGTTGACAAAACTCATCTCAAAAGTTTATTATACTTTCATGTCCTATCTGCTCTTTGCTCATTGAGCTACTCCAGAGCATTAGTCCCAACATAAATACAGAAGTATATAAAAGATGATACACTAATCAGCCTGCCACCCTTATCTGTTTAGAATTTATTTATTTATTTAGATTTGTGTTCTAAAGGGAGCAAGACACAGATAAAAAGAACCTGGTTATAATGGGGAATATACTTTGCAGGCTTATATCATGAAACCTCCAATAAGTTGATAATTTCACTGTGAGTTATGCACTGGTTTATAATTTATCTACAGATGATTTGTTGATTTATGTAGTCTTTTCAGCTCACCATGGATACCACATGCTTCCTGGCTTTTTCTGAATCTAAACTTGTTTATGAAATGGGCTACACAGTGTCACTGTCTTCAATAGTTGCTTCAGGACCAGGTAAAGCAGAAGGTCCCAGCAGACAGCAATTGCTGGTTTAATGTTGGCATTCATTTATATTAGGCAGAAATTCTTTACTGTGAGGATGGTGAGACTCTGGCCCAGGTTGCCCAGAGAAGCCGTGGCTGCTCCTCCCTGGAAGTGTTCTCAGCCAGGTTGGATGAGGCTTTGAGCAACCTGGTCTAGTGGAAGGTGTCCCTGCTGCTGGCAGGGGGCTTGGAACTGGATGAGCTTTAAGGTCCCTTCCAGCCCAAACCATTCCATAATAAATTTCTGGGACAAACCCACGTCCTGCCTCCAGTTGAGATATTTCCCTCTTTGTTTATAATTTTCACTAAATTTGCTCCTCTCAGGATATTCTTACAAATTTCAGGAAGTTAATTACAAAATCTGCCTAGAGGAAAGCTGCACTGTCTTGAATCCTAAAATATTTTAAATGTTGTTTCCTGGGAATTCAGTAGAGTTTATGGAAGCCCTCTGTTTTGATTTGTTGAAACGTATGGACATTTTCTACCAGTATTCAAAGTACTATGATTTTATGTCAGTTTTATGATTCAAATAATAAAATATTCCCGAGATGACTTCAGTTGATTGAGAAACACGCAGCAGGGATAATAAATTACTGAACAGGTTTTTATAGAGCTGAAAACCAATGTGACCCTACCCAACCCCACAGGATCAGAACGCTTGGACAACAATCCCAGGGAGCAGAAATGGTGCAGAGGGACCATGCTGGTAGGCTTCGCATGCCCTGGGCATTGCTGAGCTAAGCTGTATTTGGCCGAATCGCTTGGGTTGTTCAGCCTGGAGAAGAGGAGACTGAGAGGAGATCTCATCATGGTCTAGATCTTCCTCCCAAGGGGAAGAGGAGGGGCAGGCTCTGAGCTCTTCTCTCTGGCCACCAACGCCAGGAGCAGAGGACATGGCAGGAAGATGTGGCAGGGGAGGGTGAGGTTGGCCATGAGGAAAAGGTTCTTGAGGCAGAGGGTGGTGGAGCACTGGGACAGGCTCCCCAGGGAGGTGCTCATGGCACCAAGTCTGACAAGATTCCAGCAGCATTTGGCCAAGGCCCTCAGGGACATGGTGTGAATGTTGGGATTGTCCTGTGCAGGGATAGGAGTTGGACTCCATGATCCCTATGGTTCCCCTCCAACTCACAGCATTCTAGGATTATACAATTCTGTGTATTTCAGCTCTCTCCAAAGCAGGTCACAAATAGGGCTGGAGTTGCCCCGAGTCACTCATTGTGTAGCTCCACCGTCAATGCCAACACCACCCTCAGAAGAGGCCAAGGCAGCTGTTTCTGCTCGAGGCCACCAGTTAACAATAAGAGAAAAGTTGGCATGTCCTAGGGGAAGGGTGGAAAGGACCCACTCTCCTTTTTCCTCCTTTTTGCTCCCAGTGCCAGGCCCTGTTCCCAATTCCCAGTTCCCAGTTCCCAGTTCCCAGTTCCCAGTTGACTGTTCCAACAGGGGAACTGGGTTTTTACCTCAGGCAGCAGCGTGATTGAATGCCACGTAACTGGAATCCCTTATGTTACTCATGCACTTAGCAGATTTACTGTCTTTCAGGATTTTATTTTTTTTTAAATGCCCTCAAATAGTTATTATAAACAGTGCTTAAAATTTCTTAAATCCAAAATCACAAAATGTACTTCTGATTTTTAAAACAAAACCTCTTGCTCAGGCTGTTATCTGTGGATGGCCTTAGAGATGCAGCTGGATAGACTTTAATCCTGAAAAGAATGTGGTGTTTGGATTGGCTCAAATGGGGTCACAGTAAATACTCTACATTAGGCATCTATACAGTAACTGTACCCCCAAAAATGCCACTGCCTATAATAGGCCATTTTTTTTTGTGTGGTGATCATGACATCTATGATATTTTGATCGCCATTACATTAGCGCTTTACTTGAAGACAAAGGGACAATCATTCTTCATGTAGATGTTAAATGTACGTCCTAGCTTATAGGAATATTCTCTTATTTTGTTTCCGCTCCATTAATTCTTTTAATTGAGGAAATTGAAATTTAATTTTAATTTTAAGTTTAATTTCGGGAAACTTTTCACATATTACTAGAACTCACTTTTATCAAACAAAATTAAACTGCTTTGTGAGTTTTTTGTTTTGGTTTGGGTTTTTTTATGAAAAGCTAGCTAGACATTGCTTTGGTAAACAAGGCACCGTTACCTTTCCTTGAGCTAGTAAGACAGACAGAGGAAGAATTTCAACATCATCACTAACAAGCAAATGCTGATACTACAGTGGAGTGCAAGTCTGAATCGGCTCTTCACTTTTATGTTAACATGGCAAGTCTAACACTGTGCTGGAGAAGATTTTAATGTGTCACAGTTTTTTGAGCTAGAAAGTAAGTCACACACTCTGCTAATACAAAAATTATTTTCTTTGGATTAAAGTATAAAGCATGTCTAAGGGGAAAAAACGAATCCTATACAACTGAAATGGTCTTGAGTGAAAATGTCCATTTTCTTCTGAGATGGTGTTATAAAAAAATCATCCAATCCCTTCATCATTTAGATCTTTGATACACAAATGTGCCAACTGATGAACTCCCCTTTTCTCTGGCAACAGAGTATTAAATAGCAATCGTTTTGACTGCAGAAAGACCTGCAACAGCCAATGTCAGCGCAGTCAGCTCTCTCTTTGGCTGTATATTGCACATACTACACAATACAGAGACTTCTATAATAACGTTGCTTCACAGTATTGAGCATCTTTTTAATGAAGTGAAATTACTGAGCTGTAGTAGGAAGTAAATATACATGTATACACCTTTTATCTGGAAAAGGTGTATTAGAGCTGCTCACTTTTGGCATTCTATGTCTTTGGTGGTGACGGTTTTACACAGAAGCCTCGTCTAATGTGTCTGACCGAAACCTGTAACAAGAGTCAGGAGTCACAGAACAGGACACACTGCAATGAGGAAACAAACTTTGGACTTTTGAAAAACACAGGTTCATGATCTGGCATTTCTTATCTCATTCTTTTCCTGCTAAGAAAACAGGAAATGGTAGTCCTCTGCTGCTGCAAGGTAACGGGAGAGAGGTGCTCACGCTGGTTTTTGTAAAGCACTGCATACATTGTCACTGCTACGATAATTAATAATAAAATAAAACATGCCATTTTTAATGAGACATTGCTGAGAATTAAAATTACTTTCTTTTCCAGGACAGGAATAGTCTGGTTTACAGTGACCTCCATGTCTTTTCTCTTTTTCCCTCCCATTGGAAACAGAGTATGTTCACTGTGGGTCACAACAATGCAGAACAAGAACCCATCCCAGGTAGTGCAGGGGTTTCTATATTGCATTATAGAGGCACAGTACCCAAAGCCAGGCTCTAAAACTGGCATTTCTGGCGGGGTTTTGAAGCCTGGTTTCAATCTTTGAGACAGAAAAAAAGTATCTTTTTATGCCGGCCATTATGCTGACCACATTATGCATGTGAACCTGTAAACTTCTGGAAACCATTTAAAACACTGTTTAGATTTTAATGCCAGAAAAAAAAAATCCTGAGCAACATTTGAAGGTGCTATTTTACAACAGAGCAGACACCATAACTAGAAGAATATCCACAGCCAGTATCTCTCACTATGACCTTTATCATAAAAAACGAAAATGAAAAATAGACACCAAGTGATAGAAAACCCATGGTTTGCCAGGTTCATTAGGGAAGCTGGTAGCACATCTGGGAAACTGAGACTAAATATCAGACTGTCAGAATACTCTGAGTATTGGCTTATCAGATTTTGTGAGCAATGTTTTTGTAAGCGATGTTTTTGTAACCCTTCTTGTTGAAGAGCAAAAATTTCCTTTTTATGAAATGCAAGCTCAAATTATTCTATCAATTTCTTCAGATTTATCCAAGCAGATCTCAGGTGGAGGATAAGCTTAGCCAGAAAAATGTAGTCACCTGGTGTTCCCCACTAACAAATAGACAGAGGCTGGTTTTGGCAGTTGTATTCAGGGCATTTGCTCAGGTATCCTCACTTTTCAGATATGCCCCCTCCCTGTCACAGAAGAAACCAGTGATGGCTGAATGTGCTGGGAGACAGCACTGGTGTGACTGGATCATAGCCTGGAAATTTGCAACTGGATTTGATAAGCAGATATCCATGGTACTAAAATATGTCCATTTTTTCCATAGGACATTATGGATGCAGCCCTTTGCCTCACAACCCAAGAGTTGTGCTGTACCATCCAGCACTCACTTTCTCCAGGAGGGCAGTCCTGAGGATGGTGTCCTTCAAACCACTCCAGCACAAAATACCACTCAAAAAAAACCCCAAAATACTTTGATAAGCAGGTTTTAAATGAAATCCAAAACACTCTCAAGGGACAGAGCTGCAGCGTTACAGCCTCAGGTTTTTAAACTCCACTCCCCAGCTTTTTGCTGTGCAGAATTTGCCTGGTCCTCCTGTGCAGTTCATGCCTGAACATTGTGAATTAACAAGCATGGAAGTAACAACCAAGTGTGAGTTGAGACACGTGCTCTGCACAGTCAGAGAAACTAATTCAGACTGATTTCATTTTGACAGCTGCATCTGTGCTACTCAAAACCACCGATGAGGTTGCTGTGCCCAGGGAAGGATGATGCACCTCCTGGTCCAAGGGGAGTGTGAGAAAAGGTGATTTCCACCTCCCTTTATGCCTGGAGGATAAGGCTGCTGTCGGGGCTGCCTTAACCAAAACCATAAATTAACAAGCTCTGAGAGCTGCTATGACACACAAACAAACTCACCTGAGGTTTCCACCCAGAAGCTTCATAGCCCACAGCAACTGGGGTACCTTACAAGTACATGCTAGAAAGGCCATGCTGATCCCAAAAGTGCTCCCTATTCCCTGAAAACCTCAGTCTACCTGCTAGAAATACCACTGCCTTGATGTATGGTCCTAGTTTTCAGCTGGGCCAGAGCTAGGTTTCTTTTCAGCAGCTGGAACAGTGATGGGGTTTGGTTTCAACTGGGATTTGGTATGAGAAGAACACTGATAACACACCGATGTTTGCAATTGTTGCTGCAAGTGAAGGACTTTGTGTTTTGCTGGTCTGCAGGTGCAAGGTATTGGGGTGTGGGAGGGTGAGGAATATTGAAATTAATAAGCTAAACTGGCATTTGGCTCTGCCAAGGGGCTGTTCCATCTCCTGTCCCCCATGGGCAGGAGATTCATGAGGGGCTCTTCCTCTCTGGCTCTCTCTGGCTTTGGCTCGGGCTCTGGCTCTCCCGGGATTGCGGTTTCGGTTCGGGATTGTCGCTCCTCCGGGATCGTTATCTGGGAATGGGCAGGGCTTGGTCAGCTGGTGGTGAGCAATGGCACTGGGTATCACTCATTTGCATATTTTATTACTATTATTATCATCATTATTTTAATACCATTATTATTTTAAGTTTTATTTTATTTCAGTTATTGGATTGTTATCTCACTCTGCAACTCTCCTTACTCTTGCCCCCCAATTCTCTCCCCTGTTGCCGGGGGGGGGCAGTGAATGAGCAGCTGTGTTGGCTGCCAGCCCAGTGAAACCACCACGTATACACAGAGGTTTTACAGCCTCCTTGAGTAAGTAGGTGGGGGTGTGAACATCTAATAAAGTGACTTTTCAAAAAAGTTGATAGGTAAAATAAATTAATTTCTATATCTGCTTAAGTTGTTGTCCAAATACTGAAGCTCATTATCCAAGTGACATCTGAATCTTTATCAGAGTGCCCTCCAAAATTTTAGCCAGGAAATAGAATTAAAAGAGGCCTATCCAGTCAAATTCCCTAAGTGATCACTAATTAGAGGTCTCAGGGCAGACATCTGATAACTTCATCCCCACAACCTGGCAAGGTGGCAGAATTAGAGAGATAGGAGGTGAGGAAACACGACTGAAATCCATGGCATGCTGTATCTCACATGGTGGCAGCTCCTCCAATATTGTAATGTCCCAGTCTAGAATGGTTTCTTGTGTCTGAATCGTGATACAGTGACAGATCAGCATGTGCAAAAGTAGTTGCCTGTTTGGCTTGGTTTTGGCTTGGGTTTTTTGTCGGTTTGGGTTTTTTTTTGAGAGGGAAGAGTGATTTTTTAAACTATTTTCCTGTTCAAAGCCTAGCACAGTACATGTACAAGTACACATGCACACTACCATTTTATTTTGTACTTATCCATAATGCACATAATCACCTCATCATTTTTCTTAAAGTACAATCACCTACCATTTTCTTAATAATTTATCCAGAATGCATGTAATAATTTTTCTTAACATACAACATAAATAATATCGAGAAGCTGCTGCTGTATTCCATTATTCTACAACCAAACCCACCACAACAGGTTCACAGCTCTTCTTAGCATCCTTAACAGAAGGCATTTTCACCCACTGAACTGACCATTTGCTCCTTTTGAAAGCCTCGGGGTTCAGAAGACAACTGGAGGAATAGAGAAGTCATAGCAGAAGGCAGAGAGTATTTTATGGAAAGGGAGAGTTCTTCAAAGAGAACCTAAAATGGAGTCAGTATCACTAAATTGGGAAAATGCTGCAAACAGCTGGTGAATGGGAGGCTCTGGTTAGTGACACTCCTCTCCCCTTGTTTCTTGGACTCTAGGAAGAGTTTAATAACTCTTAACTCACTTCTGAGCCAGCTTAAAATACATCTTCTCCAAATAAAAATGCAACACAAAAAGGACCCACCTGACTTTGAATTTTTCTGAGTCTCTTTTGACTAAACCAAAGCTACAAGTAAAGAAAGGAAATTCAAAAGGATTACTTTTTCCTTCTGAAATGGAAACACATTTCAGCTTTTTATTATTTAAAAAAAAAAAAAAAGCAGCAAAGCTTTCTGTTAAGAAATCAATTTTTCCTTCCAAATAAACATTTGCATGAAAATGGAAATGTATGGAAATCTTTGGAAATCTTCATTTTTTCCTGAGTTAAGGGCTAATGAACTCTGACCTGAAACTTGAACTGGAGATTTAAATCTAAAAACCACCTTCAGGGTGCTGATACCTTTAGATACTCCAATGTTTAAACTTCACCTGAAAGGCAACAAAAGTAACCATAAAGTCCTCAAAAAGTGCAATCACCTGAGCTAACAGCTTATAAAGAGTTAAAAATAAACACTGGCTATAAATACACTACAAACACCAACACATCAAGATCCATAGGTTATTGAACTATGTAACAACATAATCAGTCCTTTACTATCTATTATCTACTATCTAGAGGTATATTAATCATTAATTAAATCCTAAATTACGTGTGTAAGTACACCATGAACGTTGGACTGCTGGGTTGGGGGTTTTTTTGGCTAGTTTTTTTAATACACATTTTTTCTTTGTATGTATGTATAACATAAAGAAACCTCTGGGCTGGTTTTGGTAACGGTTTCATTTTTAACACAAAGATCTTAATAAAATGGAATACTCTGTGATTTCTTGGTTGTTAATGACTCTCCTCATAAAAAAAAAAAAGAACAACAAACCCACTATTTTTTTTATCTTGCTCATTAACAAATTGCAGATGAATAGCTAGCAGCTTATGTATGTTCTTTTTTTTTTGGTTGTTTGTTTCTTTTTGTAGAGCATTTTCCTTGGAAGAAAAACAAAGTACAGTAAAAAAGAAAATAAAGGTCTCTTATGTTTGGATCTAAATTACAGCCGCAGATTTAAATTTGTAAAATGCGATTACACAGCAACAAGAAACGTTTTTTTTAAGACCTGTTATTAACAGAACAGTGTGAGGCTTCGAAATAAGCATCAAAGGAA
>OU015525.1:95246200-95323700 GCA_907165065.1 Caprimulgus europaeus | reverse complement strand
TTAAAATGAAAATACTGCCAATTCAGTTCTAATTTTATTTATAAACCTAATCTGAAACAAATGTCACTTTTTTACTGATTCTGAATATATCACGCTGACTGTAAAATTATAAAACTCCCACTGATGTATTCAGAAAATTCAGTTGAGCACACTCAGTAATTTCACTTTACTAGTCATTAGGTACAAATTACTGTTCACCATAAAAAAAAATATGAATCAGCTGTCTGCATTTCTTTTTGATTTGGAAACTTAAGATCATGAATCACTTGCAATTAATTATAAACCCCACGTACACCAGCAATGTGAATCACATTCAAAGGCTATGTTTAGAGGTGTCTCATTTGCTTGCTCAATGTCACCTATTGAAAGCATTATTCTTAGTAATTTAAGGGTGTTCCCAAAACTTACAACTTCAGTTCAGTAAAAATTTTCTCAGGTTGGGGAAATCCTTGTTTAAATTGATGATGGAAGATGATTCAATGCCACCTTGCATGAAAGAGGGACACGTTCATGTCACTCAGAACTACGCGAAAGTAAACTTAACAGAGAGAAAAGCCCATCTGCAAATTAAAAGGGATTCAAAGTTTTATTTTAGGCTGCATTTTAAGAAAATGTTCTCTTAGACAGAAGTACCATAGTACAAATACAGCCTTAGACAGCAAGAATAACTAATTCTGCTATGTTCTTTAGCACATACACTTCGATATGCATTTAAAGGGACATATTTTAGTTTTATCACAGTATATACTAAACTGCCTTGGGAAAGTGGTGTATTTTTAAAGAAAACTTGCAAGAAGTTTATCTTCACTATCGTATCATGAAGTGTAATGTTATCATGAAGATCTTTTCTGAAAAAAAAAATAAATAAAAAGGGAAACATTTTGTATTTGGTTGTAAATACTGCTTTGTGCATCATCAGAGACAATTGAAAGATAGTTAAAGGGGTTTTTTCTCTCCCCCTTCAGTATGCTGCAGATTAATAGAAGGATATCTTTAATTTCTTACATTACATCGTCCTTACCTGACTCAACAATTAAATATCTATATTTATTTCAGATATTTTCTTTATAACAAGAAAAAGTACATCTACTAAGAATATCTGAGAAATTAAAAAGTAGTTGTAGCTACTTCCTACCACCACTGTTCAATTCCTAGAGATTACCAATACATTTCTAGAGTGATCCTGCTGCTAAAATTGCAATGTATTCTTTAGACCTCAGCCAGACTAAAGGTACTGCCTGTGGGGTGTAAAGTCTCTGTCCAGAGTTTCTGCGGGTGAAAATAAACAGAATACCCTCCTAGAAGGAAGGAATCACTTCACAAATCTGCTCTATTTTTCAGTACTAGGAATACACACAGGTACAGTGGATTTTGGTATTAGATATCCAACTGCAAATATTTGTTTGAACCTTTCACTTCCTACCCACCCTTCTAAAAATGAAGGAGATTAAATGTAATTCACTTTTCTTTCCAAACAATTAAAGAAATTTCTTAAATTCAATTATTTTACAGGGGTTATCTCCTGATACAGAAGAGACAAAAATTAATAATGTATTGGAAATTCCACTAGACCAGATTGCTCAAAGCCTCATCCAACCTGGCCGAGAACACTTCCAGGGAGGAGCAGCTACAGCTTCTCTGGGCAACCTGGGCCAGTGTCTCAGTACCCTCACACCAAAGAATTTCTTCCTCACATGTCATCACCATCTCCCCTCTTCCAGTTTCAAGCCATCACCCCTTGTTCTGTCACTCCCTGCCCTTGGCCAAAGTCCCTCCTCAGCCTTCTTGGAGCCCCTTCAGGTACTGGGAGGCCACTAGAAGATCTCCCCGGAGCCTTCTCTTCACCTGCTGAACAGCCCCAACTCTCTCAGATTGTCCTCACAGCAGAGCTGCTCCAGCCCTGCTTTTTCCCCAGAAACTCAGCTTAAATTTCATTTTATCTTAATTCCATCTCATTTTTCTTGTGAGAATCCACCTGCTTGTGTAGGACATCTTTGTGTCATTGGCATTTGCCATTCAGACGTGTACGGCTTGTAATCAACAACCTATTCCCATGTCCCTGGCCCAGTGTTTTAGCCAGAGTAAACATAAGTGAAGGATTTTAGAGATACATCCATATGAACAAACACACATAACCAGCCGTTTATTTCTAGAAAAGCATCTGTATTGGTTTTGTGTGGCAATGTTTCGGTAGCAGTGTGGGGGGAGGGGGAGGACATGGGGTGGCTTCTGTGAGAGAAGCTACCAGAAGCTTCCCCCATGTCCGACCTGACACAGCCAATGCCAGTGGCTACCAGAACGGAGCCGCTGCTGGCCAAGGCCAAGCCCATCAGTAACGGCTCTGGGAGAACAGAATTAAGGGAAAAAAGAAGAGAGGGGAAAAAAACCCCAAAACTGCACACTTTGCAGCTGGAGAGAGGAGTGAGAAGATGTAAGAGAAAACAAGTCCACAGACACCAAGGTCAGTGAAGAAGGAGGGGGAGGAGGTGCTCCAGGCGCCGGAGCAGAGATTACCCTGCAGCCTGTGGTGAAGACCATGGTGAGGCAGGCTGTCCCCCTGCAGCCCCTGGAGGTCCATGGTGGAGCAGATGTCCCCCTGCAGCCCATGGAGGACCCCACGCCGGAGCAGGTGGATGCCCGAAAGAGGCTGTGACCCCACGGGAAGCCCGCGCTGGAGCAAGTTCCTGTCAGGACCTGTAGCCCGTGGAGAGAGGAGCCCACGCCGGAGCAGGTTTGCTGGCAGGACTTGTGACCCCGTGGGGGACCCACACTGGATCAGTCCCTTCCTGAAGGACTGCACCCCATGGAATGGACCCATGCTAAAGCAGTTCGTGACCCCAACCCCTTTCCCTGTTCCCCTGTGCCGCTGCGGGGAGGAGGTGGAAATCAGGAAAGAGATTAAGCCTGGGACGAAGGCAGGGATGGGGGAGGTGTTTTAAGATTTGGTTTTACTTCTCACTATCCTCTGATTTTGATTGGTAACAAAGTAAATTTGTTTTTTCCCCCAAGTCGAGTCTGTTTTGCCCGTGCCAGTAACTGGTGAGTGATCTCTCTCTGTCCTTATCTCCACCCACGAGCTTTTTGTTATAATTTTCTCCCCCTCCCCATTTGAGGAGGGGGAGTGATAGAGTGGGCTTTGGTGGGCATCCGGCCTCTGGTCAGGGTCAACCCACCACAGCATCTATTTCACGTTTTTGCTTCTGTCTCTCAAAACTTTCCAAAGTCTTTTAGAACAGGGAGAAAGAAGGAGAGAATTACAGGTGACTCCTCATCAGAGATGTGGAGCAGGAGGTGGCTACCTGTTGACAGGTAGAATGAGCCAGTAGAGCAGTCCCCTGGTATTTCTTCTGCTCTCTCGTGCTGCAGATATCGCTCTCAGTTAAATAAGGACAATGAAATAGAGCGAGTCTTTGGGTCATCCCCTTGATCATGCGAACTTCTGACTGACCCACACATCTGGTCTTTGAAGGGAGTAGAATTTATAAGGACAGAACACACAGCAGTGATGGATTCAATTTGAAAAAATCTGATCTCAATTAATAAATCTTTGGCTTGATTCACGTTTCATTTTTAGTGATATGTTACTGTAAACCCAATGGCTGAAAACATGTAACATTTGCTTTAAATGACAAGTAGCAGGAGATAGCAGAAGTAAGCCTTTGTCAAGGGCTCGCAATAGTTATTTTATTATGGTGCTAAAATCACTGCTGTCTGACTCAGATCTATACTTCAGCTATAAAATTAATGTATCAGCTGTGTCTTAATGGTGCTTTCTTATCAGCAACTGCTGTGGATCAGTAATATTAAAGACTGTGATGGGTTTCATGACTAGTGATATTTTCCCCTCACAAACCTAAACTCTTCACTTCGTATTTATCTGGGTATTTCATTGTGGAGTACAGTTAAGAGTATTTTGCCTTCTATCCATTCAGTTCATTCCCATATTAAGTCACCTTGCAAGGTAATAGTAGAGGTCTACCATTTTATATCAAAGTTATTTTTTCAGAACCTGGAATAGACCCAGTTTGTATTGTTCTAAAGAAGTTATTAATCGTTAATTGTGGCCTAACTTGCTGGTTTTCACTGTTGAGCCTTTGCTAGGCTAGGCATAGACATGAAGATGTCACATACTTGCTGTACATGCATAATCAGCAGGAGCATGTTCTTTTGAATTCTGTTGGACCATTTTATCATGCTAATTTAAGCTTCAAGGACACAGTTTTTACTTCCACAGGGAGCCACTTGCTGTAAATAAATCCTAACCTGCTATATTAAAATTGTAGTGGTAAGCACCTACATAACTCTCTCTGATCTTCTGAGATCCGCATATAGTGTCCCCTGCAGGGAAGCTGTGAAAGCAATGAGTAACAAGGAAAAGGAAGACCAGAGTCAAATCTAAATATATCTTCCAGTTCACATAGTACAGACATCTTCCACTGACCTGGGTAGCCAAGTGAACTGGAGGATGAGCAACTCTCCAACTGTGAAAGTAAGAATAATCAAGAATCATAGAATTGTTTGGTTGAAAAAGACCTTTGAGTTCATTGACTTCAATCATACCTGTTCACTACTAAATCAGATCTCTAAGCACCTCATCTACCTGTCTTTTCAATACCACCAGGGATGGGGAATTCACCACCACCCTGGACAGCCCGTTCCAGTGCCTGTCAAGCTCTGAGAAGGAAATGTCTCTTTCAAAATAGTTAGTAAAACCACCTATTGCTCAATCAAAAATCCTTCTTGTAACCTTTTATATCTGGGAATTGAATCTTATGTCCCAAAAAGTGGTGCAATGCACAAATTTGGATTACCTACCAATTAAGGCATAGTTCTGAACATCTGGCACTCTTCAACTTTACTAACAACCCTACAATCCATGAAATGTGCTACATGAAATGGGCAAATCAACATGAGCAACCACATTTTTGCTTTTTGACAGCAGAAACATTTAGCCAAATGATGAAAGAAGACTACACTAGAAGACAGAGCTTTGGAGAGAATATACCCCCGAGTTTCATGATACAGACTCCACATTTCTTACTGAAAAAAAAAAAAAAAAAATTAAAAAAATTCTAATCTTTTGGCTTTCAGTACTCAGTGCAGAATTCACCTGTTGTACTCAACTTCCTCTAATCTCTCATTAAAATTTTATCCCATGTATATACAACTTCTACTGGAGAGGAAGGGGTGACAGATATTTCTTTTTAACCTTTAAGAGTACCACAATGTTAGGAGGGTGAAAATGAGAAGATGGAAATGTAAGCAGGAAATAGGACAGGAAGATAGATTGATAGCGTAGCTGAGCTGTTTTCATAATTAAAAAGGTGCCAGAGACTGCAGTTTGTTTAATGTTTGTCCAGACTGAACAAACAAATTGGATTCTTTTTATTTTAATATGATAAATCTAGTTGTAAAGAAAGTATTTTTCTTTTTTTTTAATTTGCATATTAAGCAAAGAAATTATGTTTTTAACATTGTAGATAAGATATTCAAAGGATAAAGATTGCTGTTAAAGGACACCTATTTCCTTTCTTCTCATCTGGAGCTGTGCTACTATGGATTCATTTCACATTCTGAAAAGGACTGCAGGTCTCAATGCAGGGATTGACCCTCGTATTTCCAAAATGGACAATACTATTAAAGGCTTTTGCTGTAGGGGTGGCAGGAAACGCTGTTGTGCCATGGGACTGAATCACTGGATGAGAAGAATACAGAAAAAAAAAAGAAAAAAAAAAGGTTTGAAAAGAGCTCAAGGTAACTGTCTAAGTTTGCCCCAAGTAAGTGTGTGCATGTGTGTTCACTCACACATTCATGAAGGCTGAGGGGAGACCTTTTCCCTCTCTACAGCTACCTGAAAGGAGGGTGGAGAGAGGTGGGGGTGGGTCTGTTCAACCAAGGAACAAGTGACAGTACAAGAGGAAATGGCGCCAAGTTGCACAAGGGGAGGTTTAGATTGGATATCAGGAAAAAAACTTCTTCACTGACAATGCTATCAAGCATTGGAACAGGCTGCCCAGGGAGGTGGTGGAGTCACCTTCCCTGGTGGGATTTAACAGACAGGCAGACGAGGTGCTCAGGGACATGGGTTAGAGGTGGAATTGATAGTGTTGGGTTTACAGTTGGACTCCATGATCTAAAATGTCTTTTCCAACCACTATGATTCTGTGATTCTGTGAATTGTTCCTTCCATCCTCCATCAAAAGCTGTAATGATTCATGTTCAGTTGCATAATTAACATATGTTTATAACATGTTATTTACAAGACAGTTGAGCCTTTGCACTTTGCCATGTTTGGATCAGTTTGGGCCAATTTGACCTACTAGATGTTAACCACTCTCAGAAGAAACTCTTGATCTGTCTGAGAGCAAGGATGCTGAGGACACACGCTCATGGCACGTAGACTCTCACAGGTTACTGCAGAGGGGCTACATTTAGGAAATAACTGCTTGAAAAATAGGACCTGTTCTCTAAACTTCACAGAATCACAGAATCGTAGTGGTTGGAAAAGACCTTTAAGATCACTGAGTCCAACCATAAACCAAACACTGCCAATTCCACCTCTAAACCATGGCCCTGAGCACCTCGTCTGCCCGTCTGTTAAATCCCACCAGGGAAGGTGACTCCACCACCTCCCTGGGCAGCCCCTTCCAATGCTTGGCTGCCCCTTGGATGAAGAAGTTCATCCTCAGATCCAATCTAAACCTCCCCTGAACCTCACTTGTGTGTGTGCGTGTTTATGCAAAGCCTAAGGGTAAGTTTAGGCCAGATTCTCCTATTCATACTCTCTGTATGTTTGTTGTTCTCCCTTGAATTCAGCAACCCCATTATCTCCCTTTATTCTTACTGTAGCAAAGGAAATTTTGCCAAGATTAGGGAATCTCTTCAGCTATAAATTCACTTCAAGAATGAGCAGCAGAAGCAGGGACAACCCATCTGAAATTGGGGGTTATACTACAGCTTCTTTACAAAGAAGAGCCTTCTGAAAAGCAAGGCTGTGAATCGTGCTTCTGAAAAGACAAAAACTCCACTTACTCTTTCAGATGAAGTATTAGAATGGGTGTAAACCATACAACTTGCTAAGTTTTGTACTTTAATCTTTCCAATCCCTAACATTATGTGATTCACTATGATTCTGTGATTTAAGCACAGAAATTCCTATTAGCTAATTGATCTCAATAGGGGTCAGCAGCAACAGATAAAAGGTCTTTCAGGTTTTATTCTGATTTTGTTACCCTGCATCGCTCTTCCTTTCCTATTTTCAGGAAAAAATTTCTTCCCTGAAAGGGTTCTCAGGCACTGGAATGGGCTGCCCAGGGAGGTGGTTGAGTCCCCATCCCTGGCGGGATTTAAAAGACGGGTAGATGAGGTGCTCAGAGATTGGGTTTGGTTGTGAACAGGTACAGTTGGACTCAATGATCTCAATGATCTTTTCCAACCAAACAATTCTATGATTCTATAGATACAGGGAAGTGAAAACAAGCAGTTCTCAAACTAGTTTACAGGATGGGGTGTACAGAAGAGGGACCCCAGCTCCTGTTTTTAATTTGAAGAACTCCTATGAAAGACGGAGGACCCATGTCACTGTCAAAGTGCCTCCAGCTGGTGAATGGGCAGGTGCTCCCATCACACTGGGCTTTTTTGCTTCACAGAAATTTTGTTTTCATCTTGTTTTCCTTAATTTTGACTTAAAAGTCACTAGCTACACACCACTACGTGCTTTGTTTCTTAAACATGGAGAAATAAGAAGGCACCCATGAGAAGAACAAATTTCTGATTAGTGAGTCATATATTTAGCAGTAAATAGACTTTCAACTATTCCTTTAAGCCACATGTAACTTCCCTGCCCATGTTTCTAGATTTTTTTTCTCACTATTTACACAAAAATTAGAAAAAAAGATGATTCTATTATTATGTGTAATGACATCCTATGGTAAAACTACACATAATAATTCTAGCAGAAGAAAAAAAAAAAAAAACAACTGCCTTGAATTCTAAATACTGAGCACAAGTCATGTTTATGCTGGCAAAATGGAAAAATCCCTTCTTGGTGTTGGATTGCAGTTAAGAAATTGCTGCTTTGAAAACAACATGCAAAATGTACAGAAAAAAAAAAGAGAGAATTTTGGTTTTTAAATTAAACTGAATTATTTACAACTGAAAAGCATCTGTCTTGCATGACTTCAAGCAGAGGGGAGAAAAGTACAGTTCCTTACTACTAGGGACAGTCTGCAGCATTTTTATTGTAATAGAAAGAAAGAAAGAAAGAAAGAAAGAAAGAAAGAAAGAAAGAAAGAAAGAAAGAAAGAAAGAAAGAAAGAAAGAAAAAAGAAAGAAAGAAAGAGAGAAAGAAAGAGAGAAAGAGAGAAAGAGAGAGAGAAAGAGAGAAAGAGAGAAAGAGAGAAAGAGAGAAAGAGAGAAAGAGAGAAAGAAAGAGAGAGAGAAAGAGAGAAAGAAAGAGAGAAAGAAAGAGAGAAAGAAAGAAAGAGAGAAAGAGAGAAAGAGAGAAAGAGAGAAAGAGAGAAAGAAAGAAAGAAAGAAAGAAAGAAAGAAAGAAAGAAAGAAAGAAAGAAAGAAAGAAAGAAAGAAAGAAAGAAAGAAAGAAAGAAAGAAAGAAAGAAAGAAAGAAAGAAAGAAAGAAAGAAAGAAAGAAAGAAAGAAAGAAAGAAAGAAAGAAAGAAAGAAAGAAAGAAAGAAAGAAAGAAAGAAAGAAAGAAAGAAAGAAAGAAAGAAAGAAAGAAAGAAAGAAAGAAAGAAAGAGAAAAGTGGCAGTTTTATTGAGTTACCCTGAAGAAGGAGTAAAAAAATAATGACAAACAACAGATCACTAATTTGCCACTACCCAGCACACTCAGCATCTAGCTGAAGTAATCATTCTCTATTGGGTCTCAACTAGCCCTTTTAAAGATATATCTCATAGGTACTCTTACAAGGTTAAATATTACTGTGCTTAACATCATTTTATCATGATTTGCAAATCCTTCCAAATCATCACATATTATTTTGTGAAGGCAAAAACTTGGACAATCTAAAGCAACCCTACCAGTACCTGAACAATATCTTCGATTTTGTGTCACCTCAGGATTCTGTGAGAAAATGTTCCCTATCAGGTAAATAAATATATGTGATTGAAGGAGATTAATTTAAACTTAACAATTAACTAAATTAACACCACTTTGCCACTCAGTGCATTCTTCCAAAAATGTCATACCAGTATTTATGATTTCAAGTACAAGCAAACAAAGAATGATGCAATTCATGCAGGAAGCTCAACTTGGGTTGAAGAAGTAAAGAGTTGTACAGTTGGGGGTGGCGGGGGGACATTAACTTCTTTTTTTTTGAAGGATTTAGTAGATCAGAATTTTACATTTCTTAGTTCTGTTGGAATAGAGACTAAGAGTCCTAAAGCTTCATTAATTTGTGCTTAATAAAATTCCATTGTCAGGAAATACAGCGATAAAAAGCAAATGCATGTCCTGATGTACGCCAATAATATCAACTTCTCCATCCTCAAAAGCTAAGTCTCTCTCAGGAGCATAGTAAAGGCACAGACACAGTAAAATAAATATCAGAGATTACTACCAGTATGAAGTGTTTTGGGGAAGGCAATAAGCGTTGCCAAATGGCGAGCTGAAGGAGACACCAACACAATTCCAGACCTTCAGAACTGATTATCTATCAAAGCAGTATACCTTGATTTCTCCTTCCATAAGGCAGAGCGTCGAAACAAGACATGTGATGCACCCCTAGAACTGACTCTTGTTGTCTTAATGAATTAGAAAAGTGGTTTATTTGTTTCTATAGTAGCTTACTTATTAACACATTCCTGTGTGTGTGCAAAAAGTAATTTCTGGTTAATACTTGAACCATCTGTGCTATTCTAATCCTAAGCTTCTTAGTCTTTACATATAAAAAGGTTTCTATTTTGTCTTTAAGGGGTCTTGAGGATTTTTGATTCTGCTGAAATTTTATTCAGATCTCTCATATGTGTTATGAACTTCTACAATAAACCAGCACGTAAGACAATGTGGTAACTATAGGTAAAAACCAAGTGACAGGATGTTAAAATCAGCAGACTCAATTAATGTGATCATGGAATATCAAATGGCAAAAGCAAAATATCTATTAGCTGCACAAAATGCTTTATACCACATGTAAACTCTATACCACAGTAAGTAAAAAGTTAACATTATCAGTTTTCTGATACTTTTTCCTAAAATATAGGAACGTTTAACTATTTATTAGTTGTTTGGGTTAGATGGAATTTCCTTTGTGTTACTCTTTTGCTTTGCATTTTAATAACATTGCCTTATGTTTCAAGGTCCACCCTAAAGTACTTCTATTTAATATTCTTGCAGTCTTACACATATGAGGAATTATTCCTTTCATTAAAACGAAAACGACAACCTAAAAAAAACCACAAAAAAGCAATATATTTCAAATAAAGATAGCACTTCATGAGTATTTTTATTCTGCCAAACTGTATTTATTCTATAGGATATTTAGTCCATGTAGTTTCTTCATATGCACTGAACCTGCACCATTGCCTACTGAGTTCTGTTCTGACTTATGTAGATTTAGGAGCCACAATGAAATTATTTTTTCAAGACTGCATTTTTTGCTACAAAAATCATCAGACAGAACTACCCAGTGATTCAGACCAAAATTAAACCATGATTTCATCAACCTCTGAAACAGACATAAGCTTACATTGTAACCGGGACTAATATTTCTAATAAAACATCCTTTTTAACGAAACTGAAAATCAATAATAAGAGAAGTTTCAGAATTGACACTAGCCTTTTGAGAAACTGGAAATAGATCTTCCTGTCAAAGACTAAAACTGCTCTCCTCTGTCTAGACTGCACTGGGAGCAAAATTATCAGATTTTCATTTCCTCAATTTCACTCCACGGTGGTAAAACGTGCAAGTATTGATTCAACTGCTGAAAAAAAAAGCAGGAGAGCTCTTCACCTCAGCAGGGTCAATGGGTTTGTGGGTGTCTAATTATACCTATACAGGGCTTATAAATCTTTCTACTAGTCATTACGTGAACGTAAGAGTCCAACAGCATCATTAGAATCCTTTTAGCTAAACACTCCTTCTTCTTTTGTTTTATGAGGGAGTCAAAGAAACTGGGAGTTAATATTCTCTTGGCTCATAGATTTTTCAAATTTGTGTTCAAACACAAGAAAATATGTGTTGGAGGAAAAGGCTCTGCGTGTACCCGTGCGTGTCCACTCCCAGGTCTGAGCTCTGCCCGTGAGCACGTGCACAGCCGCTTCTCTTTGTACAGTATTGGGCTGAGATCCGTGGTATAGTAAAGAACATGATATTCAAATCAATTGTGCTCTGTTACAAATACACTCTTAGTAAAGCTTTTGCTTTTACTATTTTATTTTTTTTCTCCAAAGCAGACAAGATGATAAGGATGAGCTGGAAATCCCAGTTGTGACAGAAGTACAAATTTTATCAAACCTCTATCTTTTTTTTTTCCTTAAACTTATGTAAATGAGCTAGTTCATGGAAAAAAAAATATATAATATTGCCAGTGAATTAAAACAATATTAAGAATTAAAAAAAAAAAAAAGAAAAAGTTACTATTATGATTAAAAAGCTATGCTGCATTATATTATGTTACACCATATTGTGAGTGTTGTCCTGATGGCTTTTAGGTTGTGTAACCGTGACACTGAGAGAGTAATATTTGCCTTACAGGAAAGCTGTCATATTTTCCAAGCAGATTACACAGATGCTGGGTGCTCAGCATTTTGAACATTAGATGGAGTTAGAGCCTTTCATTTTATCTATGAGAGTAGTAATAAGAGCCCGTATCAAAAGTGAAAGTGTTATTTAAAAAAAATACCCATTTATTGGGAATTCAAGCTTTATCTTACAAACTGACTCACCTGCTTGAACCTAAAAGTTACAGTAGGTGATGAGCCCAAAGTGATGAAACCAAGAGGTAACAACTTGTAACAGTGAGGAAATAGCAACAAAACCCCCAAAAACTTATGAAATTTCACATTACTAAAAAGGAAACCAGTCCGTCCCTGCCTTTTTTAATAAGCTGCTTCCAGCATTATGTTGAGGAAAGTCTCTTAGTTTGGTGAGACGTGCTGAAAACTCTGGACAGGGTGATATGATGTGATCATCCACAACAAGCAAGAAAGGAGCTGCTTGGTCCAGTCTTTGATCCTTTCTGTCCTTTATTTGTTGTGCAAAGCACCTCCTGAGGCTTGGTGCAGGTAAAGGAAAGGTGACATGGTCATCCAGCTGTGCCCTTCGGCTGAAAACATACCCGTGTCTCCAGTCCAACCCTCCTCTGCCCCAAGCTCCCATCAAAAGTGTAGTCCCACTAAAGATGGAGTGTTGTGAGAGCAGGAACTGTAACTGGTGAGGAATCAGAAATCACAAAAAAATCAACCAAACAAACAAAAATTGAGGAGAGTTTGTACATTGATGTTGGAAGAAAAAAAGGGCATATGGAAGTACTATGCATCAGCTGAACATCCTGCGAGCGCAGGAGCTTAAACTTCTTCAGAGTTGTGCTGCTAGTGGGTCCTATGCTCCTTCTTCGATCATCGGATGCTCTCATCTCTGCTCTGTGTGCTCTGACTCCCTGTCTCCTACCCTGGCTTCTCACACCAGCCTCTTCCATCCCTGGTTCAGCAGAGAATCATAGAATCACAGAATTGTAGTGGTTGGAAAGGACCTTTAAGATCATCAAGTCCAACCGTAAATCCAACACTACCAATGCCACCTCTGAACCATGTCCCTGAGCACCTCGCCTACAAGTCTTAGTCTACCCCTTCCTCTTAAGACTTGTTCTCCAGGCCCTCTAACAGGTTCTTTGCCCTTCTTTGGACCCACTCAAGCATCCACTGGGTGATGAGAGGACCCTGACCACACCAACCCCCACTAAGACACCCACAGCAGTTCACCAGTTTGGTTGGAGGGTCCCTGCTGCTGCCTGAAACCCTTTTTGGGTTGAGCACCAAGATCTGAGGTCAATATTTGAATTTGTGTCTAATATTCCCCCTATTGATGTGGCCTGATGGCTGTTCTTCTCCCAACAACATGCCGTTACGGGGCCGGAGGGGAGAGGGACACGCAATCGATCGATGACTCTCTGCACACCTCACCCACTGACCCATTGAACAGCCAGCTGCAGTAAGTGCTAACCAGCACGAGAGAGATGACATCATAGCTCATCGCTCAGGCCCAGGCACTGTGTCTATGGGAAGCAATTGGGACCAAAGACCTCTACGTAAATTAGAGCAAATTACTTGGTCGTGGAATTTGGTCTGCTCAGGTGAGCAGATGGGTGGTCAGGCATCGTGTACCTACTGGGAGAGAATAAAACTGCACTGGGAGGGAATAAAACAGGAACTGCAGTAAACCAGGATGGTTCTTGGCACCCAGGTGAAAAAAAAAAGAAAAATATAAGAAAAAAAAAAGAAAAAGGTTCCCTATTTTTTCTATTTGGTACAGGGACTTCCATACTCCCAGGTATCTGATTACTAGTTAAAAGGCAAGTGGTCCCTGAGAAATCACAAACTCTCTACCAATGTGCAACACAAATAGATGCATATATTGATTTACAAAATGTAGAGAGGTACAAATACTCCGAACTATGAGCTAAAATAAACAGAGTTCTCACTGACACTGACACCATCAACTTTGAATGAGAGCATATGAAGTCATCTGAAGATGTTTCATACACAACTGAAGACAAGGCATGGGAGACTTAGGTTAGGAAAAGAATTTATTTGCAATATTAATGGAGAGGATCAGGCAGGATAGAGGGTTGAACGTGGATAAAAGTCACATAGCTACAAAACTGCTCATTAAATTTTTATTTTTCTCGTTCTATATACACCTTTTTATTCCCACTGCCCTCTTATGGTGAAGCTTCACCTTTCTACCTTAAAATTTTCAATTATGAGTTTTAGATATGATGGTGTTTAAATTTATTTATTTATGTATAAATACAATTATAAAAATATGCATCCCTGATTTTAATTACATCTAAGGTATTTGCTCCTATAAAATGTAAATATGTATTCAAAATGTAGTATCAAAAATGCTTACCATAAGCCACTGGTCTTCTCATTCCACTACTAAAATAATTTCATGGCATTCAGGTACATTTCTTGACAGATAGATCAAGTAACTCAGAGATTAAATTACAAGCAACATCAGAAATAGTAACTTTTCACCTCTAAGCAGAAACAGTCAAAGAATCAGACCTTCCTGAGGAAAACCATCCAGTTGCCAGAGAGAATTCACAGAATCATGGAATTGTAGTGGTTGGAACAGACCTTTAAGATCACTGAGTCCAAGCATAAACCCAGCACTGCCAATTCCACCTCTAACCCATGTCCCTGAGCACCTCGTCTGCCCATCTGTTAAATCCCACCAGGGAAGGTGACTCCTCCACCTCCCTGGGCAGCCTGTTCCAGTGCCTGACTGACCTTTGGTGAAGAAGTTTTTCTTCAGATCCAATGTAAACCTCCCCTGGTGCAACTTAAGGCCATTTCCTCTTCTCCTGTCACTTGTTCCTTGGTTGAACAGACCCACCCCCACCTCTCCCCACCCTCCTTGCAGGGACTTGGACAGAGCCAGAAGGTCTCCCCTCAGCCTCCTATTCTCCAGGCTCAACACCCCCAGTTCCCTCAGCTGGGAACTCAGCACACTTGTGCTCCAGACCCTTCCCCAGCTCCGTTGCCCTTCTCTGGACACGCTCCAGCACCTCCAGGTCCTTCTTGGAGTCAGGGGCCCAAAACTGAACCCAGCACTCAAGCTGCGGCCTCACCAGTGCCCAGTGCAGGGGGATCTTGTCTGTTGAAGCTGTATTCTCCCCAAGTTCTAGATTGAGTTACCTCTGTGTTATTGGCACCACTGCACTGATCCCATCTTCTTTAATCTGAAGCAAGTGGGGATCCTATGGGTTACAATCTTAAAATTACAGTAATTTCTTCAGCAAATTTTTTAGCGTTACTTTGTTTTGAAACATTTTTTTTTATTAAGATATAAACTCATCACTGTTTTATATTGACGTGGCTTTAAAAATACCAGAGAGTAAATCTTTATTGAAACAAAACACCTGTCTTTTAAAGGATGGACGGATCTTTGAGGAATCCCTTAAAATCCCCCTATCTCTAAACACAGCTTTCCAGCCAAAATCAATCATTTCTTTCCACTGTTGGAATTCATAACAGGGATTCCTAAATAGTCTTCTTTTTTAATCTGAAGATGTATATTGTGATTTGGGGTTTTTTTACTAATTTCATTTATTGTGTCTGAAAATCACTGAAGGAAGGAATTAAAACAACAAACTGAAAATAGAAGATACAACTGTCATTATGGAAAGATGTTTAGTTTCTTTCCTTTCTAGTCAAGCTTCCCTATTTGCTGGTAAATTCTTCACGAGCAGTGGAAGATCAAACATACTGTGATATAGTATCAGAGCATATCGTGGCCTTGATTGTGGGATATGGCACTTCCAGCATATTGGGGACTGTGTTCCTTCTGCCTACACTTCCCTGCACATCTCTCCCACACTTAAGTCCAATAAATGCTCTTTTGCTTTCATCACAGGTCTTATCTTAATAGACTTTAAAAGACGTATTTTAAACTAAACCCAAAATGTGCCCAGTAGCTCAAAGACTTAATAAGAACTGGGTAAAGAAAAAAATAAGCTAAGTTGTAAGGATTGATTAAGCCAAACACTGCCTGCTAAATAAATTTAAATAAGCCATTCAGGGTTATCTTAGGGCTTATATAACTTCTTTTTTTAGTTTATCATTTATTTATCATTTTTACTGTTTTATATTATTAATAATTTTAGAATAATATTTCTGTGGTACTTAGAAGGTTAGCATCTTCGCCATTTTAAAGCTGGTGCTGCAGCTAGATAATGCATTTAATGGCCACAAAGCTCCAAACAAATTTCTTGCAACATTAGCTGCATTTAAAAGTATAATCTTAGGCTGCTTGCTCTTGTTTGGGAACATTTCAGAATAATTGGAGAGGGCATGTATTTACAGTGGAGAAAATAACATACACTATTAACACTGCTTATGATGCTTATCATTACTTTAGATGCAAAGTCTGAAAAAATATTGACAAAACTCATGTTCTAAATTTATCCTCATTAAATAGGAAGCATCTGAGCTTGCAAGACTCATAAGCATATGCTTAGATTTAAAAAAAATATATACCAACAAATAGATTTAGATTTATCCAATATTCTTAAAGATGATGTCCAGTATTTTTTTTAGGTGTATGATGCTCCATCTAACTCATTGTCTACTGAATTTACTTGAAAAAATTCCTAGTGAATTCAGTGTGAATTAACTCAACAGCTTTGCCTGAAACTTAACAGAGCTTTTCTGTTTGGTTTTGGTTGTTGCTTTTTTTTTTTTTTTTAAATAGGATCTGAGCATTCAGATTTCCATTTAAGTTCTGTTCAAGCCTAGTGCCCCAGTATGAGAGTTGATACCTAATTCTCATCATCCACCTCAGGAGAGTTTCGCTGTTAAGCTGGAGAACATCGGTGTGTTCTGCATCCATGCTTTACAAAAAATCTTAATCAAAAGATTACTCTTTAAAGGCAGCCAGTGTTGCAGGAAATCTCATTGGAGCTTTGCTCTCCTTAAGTACATTATCTAGCTGGAGTACAAACTTAAAAGGTTAAGATGTTAACCTTGGCTTTACACGACAGATACCGTTCTACAAATACCACAAATGTAATACTCAGTTTTCTGAAAACTCGGAGGGGAATGAAGTAAAGATTTTTTTTTTTTGGACTTCAAAACAGTATCACAAGCAAAACATTTCCAAAAGCATCTTTTCTAAAAACAAAAACAAAACCAAGAAAGGCTTAAGGTTTACCCTTCTAGGTTATAACCTTCAGAAAGTTTAGCCCTGCTGAATAATCCTGACACATTCATCCCACTATGGTTTAGGTAGTACTCTATGTGCTTATATCTGTCCCTACACAGGTGTAGTTTAACTATGTGCCTAACTATTTGCTTTTGAGTGTAGTGGTACCCAAACCTGTCTCAAGTGTTGCCATGAATCATGACCTAAGTGCCTAACTTCAGCAATCTACTTTTGGCTGGTCATTAGACACAGATTGTAAAGACTTAACATGTGTAACTAGGACATATAATGAGCACAATCATCATTAAAACTTCTAAAGAAGGGCTCTCTACTGATAATATATTCAGGACTGACTGCTGGGTTTGGTGGTATGTGTCTGGGGCTTTCAGTCTATTTCTAGTGAAAATATATAATTCCAAGCCACTCTTCCAATATATCACAGTCATTTTCTGCACTTTAGTTGTTTTTCTCTCAATTTTTCCCACAAAATAAAACATCATTAGAGCAGGTTTAAAGTGCACTTTAGTGCCTGCAATCTTCCCATGCTATTCTTTAATATTTCATCATTAAATAGCAAAATAACCTGATATGATCCTAATTTAGTGCCAATTACACTGCATTGATCAAAGTGACCTTTTCATACTGGAGCACAAAAATCAATCCCGCTGTACAACAAATGTCAGGGGGATGAGAGCAACATATAATCTGTGACAATCAAAACATTACTTACAAATGAAATCACCAATGACCTGCATGCCAAGGCAATTTCTGCATAATGTGCACTGGTTTTGTTTGTAGCTTTTGTTGGGATTTTTTTGGTTGTTGTTATTGTTGTTGTTTTCTTTGGTTTTGTTCCCCCACTGTCTGCTGCCAGACATAGTTGTGCTGTTCCACAGTTTCACTGACAACGCTGAGAATGGTCAAAGCTCTACAATTGGTACCAAATAACCACCCAAAGTGACTGGAATCTGTAAGGCATCTTATCATCACCTGATATTCCAAAATGCAGCCAGATTTTCTAGGTCAGCCATAGGCAGGGGAAATGGAAATGACTGGCTCAGAGATCCTCCCTGTTCTGCCTTCATTCAGTGATTCACAAACCAGCGTTTGACTTCAATATTAGCTCTGCGATGTTATTAGCTCAGCCTATCCAGGTCTCTCTGATGGCAGCACAGCCTGCTGGTGTGTCAGCCACTCCTCCCAGCTTGCTGTCATCAGCAAACTTGCTGACAGTGCATTCAGTTCCCTCATCCAGGTCATTGATGAATATATTGAGTAGTACTGGTCCTAGTACTGACCCTTGAGGGACTCCACTAGACACAGGTCTCCAACTAGACTCTACCCCATTGATCACTACTATCTGGCTTCTTCCCATCAGCCAATTTACAGTCCATCTCACTATCTGACCATCCAAACCAGATCTCAATTTGGCAGCGAGGATGCTGTGGGAGACCGTGTCAAATGCTTTACTGAAATCAAGATAGACCACATCCACTGCTCTACCATCATCCAGCCACCTTGTTATGTTTTCATAAAAGTCTAGTAGGTTGGTCAAGCATGACTTCCCCTTGGTGAAGCCGTGCTGACTGCCCCTAATGACCCTCTTATCCTTGATATGCCTAGAGATGGCACCAAGGATGAGTCATTCCATCACGGTCCCAGGGATGGAGGTGAGGATGACCGGTCTGTAGTTACCCGGGTCCTCCTTCCACTCTTCCTGAACTTATTCAGCCCACGGGAGGGACCCCACGCTGGAGTAGAGCAGAGAGCAAGGAGCCGTTCCCCTGAGGAGAAAGGAGAGGCAGGGACAATGTTTGACTGCAACCACATTCCCTGTCCCCATTGTGTCACTGGTGTGAAGAGGGGGTAGAGAAATGGGGAGCAAAGTGATTTGAGCCTGGGAAGAAGGGAGGGGTGGGGAAAGGTGTTATAAGATATGGTTGTTATGTTTCATTATCCTACTCTGATTGACTGGTAATGAATTAAATTGAATTTTTCTTCTTCAAGTCAAGTCTGTTTTGCCTGTGACCATAATTGATGAGTGAGTTCTCCCTGCCCTCATTTTGACCCATGAGCCCCTTTGTTGTTTTTTCTCATCCCTATCTCACTAGAGGGGAGGAGTGGGTGAGCAGCCGTGTAGTCTTAGCTGCTGGCTGCAGCTAAACCATTACAGCTTTTCACAACTCAAGGCGTTCTGAAACTGTACTTACACCTTCGGGGTCTTCTTCAAGCATGTAAACTGATGGCATCTCCTTCTATCACAAAAACTGATGGGGGTCTTGAGGTCTTCAAGCATGTAGACTTCCAGCATGTAAACTGCTGACATCTTCTTCAAGGATGTAGCCCTACAGAAACAGCTGGGGCGCCACAAGATGAAAATTCACCTCCTCCAGTACCTGAATAAGACTTGGGAGCTGAAATCTGCCAGAGGCAGCTTGTGTTGGAATTGAATCTCTTTGTGTATTTCTTGATTTCCTATAAAATAGAGGTTATATTCCTAGTTTTGGGGTTTGTTTTTTTTGTCATACTAAATCTCAGTTGGATGCTCCTGAATGATAATTTAATGAGCAGACTCTGGTTTTAAAATAGCTGTGCCATGGCCTTTTTCAAGATAAGGAGTGGGATTGTGAAACACATTCTGTTCAATTTCTTTGAAAAGGGTTCCCCTTATTTTGCAAACACACTTTGTAAAGGATTATCTTCCACGAACTGACGTAATTCCCCAGGGTTGGTTTCTTTGTTTGTTTGTTTTGTTTTGTTTTGTTCTGTAGTCTGTTCCCAAGAGAGAAGGTGTTCACATTTAAATAATTTATCTATAAGAAAAATCTCCAAGGCCTGGATATTTTCCCTGCTCATGCACACTAATCTGCTCATCAACCAAGAATGAGAGAGCATGGGAAAACCTAACTCTTCATATTGGTCTCAAAAGTGCTTGTTCTTCCAGATGCTTTAAGTTCAGATCCAAAATAGACAAAAAAATAATTAGGGAGAGAGATTCTCAGGATTTTGTCATCCCTATTACTGTTCTGGGGGTCACAAAACATTTCATCTTACAGCATTTCACTGATAATAAGACTGTGCAGTCTCAGAGAGGAATATCTAAAAAAGAGGAGGCAGCTATGCTTTCTACCTCATAGGTGAATGAAAATTTGGGTGTAGGACTCGAGAGCCTCAGAGGCCTCTGCATCAATGTTAAAGAGCCCTTTTGGACCCTAAGGAAAAAAGCTATAATCTGGGGACTTTCATATAAATTTGTAATTCTTTTCCTTGCTAACTTCCACTAGTATTTTTTCGAGATGCAGTACGTGTTCCACTTACCAAGCTGATTAAAGCACGGTTCTTTCTCTTGGCCATATAACATGAATATCCCTCTTCCTAGAAAATCCATTAGCAAACATGATTTATGACTGACACTTCCACAACTCTGTATGTAGCCCTGGTAGAGAACTAAATAATATTCAAGACCTGGTTATGAACCAAATCCAATTCATTTCACGCTGATGCAGAATTAGTTTCAGACTAGCGCAAAGGAATGGGCAGACTGTTAAGGTGACTCCCTTATTTTTAACGTTCTCCGATGCAATTTGCAACTTAACAGCCTCACTATAAATGTCGTGATTAAGTTTTATACATTTCTGTATGTTTGATGTATTTACCCAAACACAGCTGTCGTTTTGTATACTGTTTCAGATGTTTAGAATGAAATCCATTGATTGAAGTAATCACAATTTCTGAAGACTTTTTTTTTGTTCAGTGTTAAGCTGTAACACAAACATGAACCAACAAAGTAAGGATGAAAATATAGATCTGAAAAGAGCCACTTTTTTTCCATCACTGCATGAAAATGAAAAAGCATATTGACCATTAAAGAATCAGTTCAACAGATTCATTAATTCATCATTTCTGGCAGATGTAATCAATTCAATATTTTGCACCACTACATTCAAAACACAGGTTCAAAATAGCTGGTCTAACTCAAATTCTAGCATCTCCAGCTCATTCTTTAAAAGCAAGATCATTACTTTCTTTCAGCAATTACCTTATGCCATGAGTGCAAATGGGAGACCATTTGTCTACTGTTTTGACCTATTCTGGCATTTTAATAATAGATACTTTATTACATGAAAGAATTTTAAATAGCAATATACTTCATAATGGACCATATAGGGCTCAGTATAAAATGCATAGTGTTTATAGAATAAAAAAAGTTTATATCTATCTATATAAATATTTAGATATATATCTTTATATGTCTTAATTTATGGTCTAAAATACAGACAGTATATGTCTCAGATACAAAAAGCTTTTTATTCTATAGTAAAATATAAGCAAATGCAGAAAAATTGCAGGTTTGACCTATCAATATTCAGTACATCTTATCCCAAAGTCTAGGGTCTTTAACTTGCTCCTAACCAGACTTGGCCAATATGTGCAACATGTCCACTCACCACTACAACATAGAGCAAACTGTGAGTTCAGATCATAGTTCGGCCTGAAATCTGAAGTCAAGGCTGAGTAGAAAGAATGAGTCAAATAATAACTTCTACAGTAACAGGAAGCCAATGACTGTAATTAATTTTTATATTAAATAAACATATATGACCTTTACACTTTAATACAATATTTAGCCTACTAGAACATTCAACAGAGCTTTGAAATATTTAAGCTATAGATTGCCAGGGCTGCATTCTGCTGTCTTGGGCAATACATTGCCACTGTACTGCCTAAGGCTATCTCTAAAGCTTTTATTTTTTAGCATAAGAGGTACTTAAAATTATTAAGTTTCCATTGATTCTGAATGCCACTATTTCTATGAACATCTGATTTCTTTCTTATCTGTATTCTTCTAAATCTATACATCCAAATTGCATTCAGAAATTTAATCCTCAGACACTACAGCAGACTAATCATTTGTCTACCCTGGTTATAAATCATACCTTATTAGAGAAAATCAAATTTGCTGTGAGCTCAGAATGGAAAATTATTAACTTAATTCTTTACAAATTGCATAGGAGATAATATCCGATAATCCATTAAGAACATCTTAATCAATGCCTATCACTGTAATGTAAAGCACATTGATAAGGGTATGCATATTGCTGATTAAGAGCACCACTCTAGCAGTCTCCACAAATTTCAAAGAATTTGAAATTAATCCATTGCTAGTGTATCAAGCAACTAATTTGATTAAAGAGGAACAGCTGAGGTATTTTACATGCATAAGAATCGGAGTCAAAATATATTAGCAAGCACAAGTTTTAAAGTACAACAAAGTAATATCACACATGTAATTAGATAAATTAATTTAAATACATATCTAGAAGTTTACAGCTCACTTGGCCCAATGGAAATGTTGTGTGCTTCAGTGGAAAGATTCTTACCAATTCACTGGGCTTTATGGAAGACTTTTGCAGTCTGGTATGACATCTTTCCTTAAAAAAAACCAAAAACAACCCCCCCACACAAACAGCATTTAAAGGATAGCTTTCCCAGGAAATGAATAGGACCTGTCACACCTATACTTTTGCTTTAAGCACATCTTGGAATGAGTTTGCTGCATGTGTATTTATGCACTAGAAAATCCTCACTGACCTGGAGCAGGTTAAGTGATTATAGTGTGCAATTCAACAAATTCCAGAAACACTTTGCAACTCCCTCAGTCGCTCACATACTGTTCGACTGTTTACACACTGTGAAAAAATTGCTGTATGGCAAGCAGGTGGAATAAAACTATTCTTATCAAGAGGGTAAGTGGTTTTGTGTGTCTTCTGCTAAAATGACCTCCTAATCTATCTCCTATCTCAGCACGTGTTCTAAATAGTTCCTGAAGTTCCTAATGAGCTACAAGTAACTCAGGAAGGGAAATAAGTGTCGAATACTTTCTATCTAGACCTTTTTTAGAGCTCTAAAATAAGTTTTCCTTTTTATGAGATAGCAGGAAATTAGTGTCCCTGAGCACAGGTAACCACACTTCCTTGGTCAATGTAAAAAAAAAAAAAAAAAAAAAAAAGAAAATTACATTAAATAAAGTAATATCCTCCTTTCAAGACAAAGGGATGGTACTTAAAAAAACAAAACAAAACACCTCCTTTTCAGTCATACCAAATCTTCCAGCTTGAACAGAGCAAGCTATTCTAGGAGTTGCATTTGTTGAAGAAAATAGGTCTAAATTGATTAAACTAATCATTTTATTCTAACTGCTCTTTTTAAAGACAACTGCTGATTGCATGCCCCTTTTGTAGCTGTAGCTGAGCCGGAGATGGTACAAAATAACCATCTTGCCAGTTGTCACAACTATTTGCTCATTCTTTAATTAAACATAATATATAAAACCGTATAATTTACATCTAATTGGCAAACCTCTCCTTTAGTCAGAAGGCAGCATGGTCTGATGGCAGAAGTAGAGACTTGGGTGTCAGCAGGTCCTGAGCTATGGTCTGACTGTCATGGAGAATCACAGCTGGCCTTGCAAAGACTCCTTAATCTTCAGGTTTTAAGAACCTCATGTACTTACGGAGAATAATTTCAGTTAACCATTGACTTCAGGAGTGTCTTGGGAGAGTTGGTGAAAGTCTGTGTAGCAGAGACCTTAAAGTAAAATCAAAATTTAGCACTGACTTGCAGGAACAGCATGCTCTGATAACAGCAAGGCTGTGGCAAGGCTGGCCTTTAAACAATGGGGAAGAAAACTTGTCTTAAAAAAAAAAAATCCACAAACTATATAAAAAACTGTGTTTCACAGTTGTGATAGGGTGTAGTTTTGCTGAGGAGGTGAATTGCAAATATAATAATCAAAGTCCTGTTTTGCCAATTGATAGGGTTAGCAAAAAGGACACAGACACCAAAACCAAAAAAAAAACCAAACCAAAACAAAAAACAAACTTATTTTACTTTGAAGTGGAAAAAAAGGAACAAGCATGGTACAAAGATAAAGAGGGCAATGCACCTAATCATTACTACGCAAGAGAAAGCAGCATAATGATTAAGAAAGATACACCAGCAATTGCCCAAATATTTTACCATCATCCAGATGGGGAGCCCTGGTCACAGAGAAGGATCCTGAGAACCTTTCCCTGGCAATCGGGAAGTCCTGCACAGCACATCCACTCGTAGGTGAGGTCTTCGTCTTCCCTGTGAGAGGGTCCTACAAACTAACAAACAAATTACCTAGAGAGAAAGGCACGGTAACATCTGGTGGGTTGGCTTCACTTTGCTCAGATGCATCCTGGACCTGGTCAGTATCCGAGATGCGTCTGGGAAGCTGCTGTTTTGGTAATTTCCTCCTTTTGGTTCCCACCCAAAGCCTGGCCAGGGCTGAAGGAGGAACCAAGAGAGTTTCTTTATCCATTAAGTTTTGACCACATCCCTCCAAACAAGGTCAGACACCTGCTCTCATGGCCTTGACAACATACTCCTGAATAGAATAAGATGAATATATTCTCATATCACTTTATCTATACTACATATTTTACTAATGAGTTAGTTATATAATGTTTGGTTGTGAGATTCATCTAGAGGTCAACTTTGGTTTGAGACCTATCGTTCAGGTCTCAGCACTTCAACCCCATGAAATAACAGGAATAGGTTTAGCCAAGGAGAGACTGGGAGTCACTCATATTAACTATGCTGAGTGGAAGAGAGGCATGGGGTTGAAGAAGTCCTCACCACATTGCCCAGACACAAATGGAAAAGTGTTAATGGAATCTCCAGCAGATCTGGTGCAGGCTCACAGCAAATTCAGACACTATTTTAATGGAATGTCAGTGGGGCTGGGAGAATGAGCATATAATTTTATTCCATTCTTTCTGCAAACACCTTCACAAGATGCAGCAACATTATTTGACAAAATCTGGCATAGGTAGTTGAACAGGTGAGTAAGAACTGTGACAGGATATTGAGGCACTGGAGCATGTCCAGAGAAGGACAATGGAGCTGGGGACGGGTCTGGAGCACAAGTGTGCTGAGTTCCCGGCTGAGGGAACTGGGGGTGTTGAGCCTGGAGAAAAGGAGGCTGAGGGGAGACCTTCTGGCTCTGTCCAAGTCCCTGAAAGGAGGGTGGAGAGAGGCAGGTGTGTGTCTCTTCTCTCAGCTAACAAGTGACAGGACAAAAGGAAATGGCCTTAAGTTGCACTAGGGGAGGTTCAGATTGGCTATCAGGAAAAATTTCTTCCCTGAAAGGGTTCTCAGGCACTGGAACGGGCTGCCCAGGGAAGTGGTTGAGTCCCCATCCCTTGAGGGGTTTAAGAGACAGACAGACGAGGTGCTCAGAGATCTGGTTTAGTAGTGGACAGCTACAGTTGGACTCAATGATCTCAAAGGTCTTTTCCAACCAAATGATTCTATGATTCATTCATGTGTTGAAGTAAACTGCAAGTATGAAGGAAAATAGGTGACTCGCCATAGAACATCAGCCACTGTGCTCTAACCTTTGCTGTGTTTATAGCAATTCTGTTCTTTTGTTATTATGGACCTATTAAATGTATACCTAAAACCAGCATACATGTTATTCAATATAGCTCCAAACCCAACCATTTAACCAAAGGCACCAGCTTTTGAATGAGCAGAAATCATATGCTAATGAGTCATTATGTAGTGGAACAGGCCAAACTATTTTTTTTTTTAAGATATTCGGTATACTTTCAAAACTTTATATTATCATGAAATCTCACACTACTTTTTAAAATGTCTCTTTTTTTTCTCTGAAAGACCTAAAAGGAGGAAACTTTAGAAGCAAAGGAACAATCTATTACTATTCATGATCTGGTATACCTATTATCATCAGTGCACTTAACTGAACAGGCCAGCATCCATGCCACAGTCTACGTTAATCTCTAGCTTTTCTGATTGAGAGCTCTTTTTCTCAAACAAAGGAAAAAGCATTAAAGTAAAATATGCCCAAAGGTCCTTTTATTGCATATAGAAATTAACCAGGACCCTTTTCCCACATATGGGAATACACACGCTGTTAAATTCAAGACAATGGAAATGACTACTTGTGTACTGACGGGGAAGTGGTTACTGTATTTTGAGGGTAATCTCCTCCTTATCATTAGACTAAAGCTTTATCAGCCATGAAATTTTTATATTTTTCTTCTTTTTTGGATACAATATACATCATGGTTTGCACGTGCTTTATGTTTTGGTTTCCAGGCACTCTCTTTCCAGGGAAATTTTCTGCAGCTTAAGGGAATTTGTTACAATCTGGGGAATTTACAGAGCAAACCTTTCTTACACACAAATGTTTTATGAGCTAGACAGTTCACTGATATCCAGAGGGAATGCACAAGTGCCCCAAAACCAGAATCTTCTCTGCACACCCTGCCATGCCCACTCTGAAAATTAAATACTACTTAAAACTCAGTGTAAAGTTTGGCAAGCAGCAGATTTCTACACCCTGTGCTTTGATCCTGTATGATCCTACAGACCAGAGCCTATCAAATCACACCCTTTACTAACTCCAGTATGTGTGCCCACATCACACGTACCTGAGCCTCAATTCACTAGAAGTTGCCAAACTTCTAGTTACCAAAAGTTGCAAGTTATCAAACCAACACATCAGTCTCCTTTGAACAGGTCACCACGGCTTTGACCCCTGTGCAAGCAGGAGCTGGACCTTTTGTTGGGGACAGGTACCAACGCTGAAGAAACAGGACTGAAGAGGATGTTTGCACTGCCATCTGATTTTGCCAATGACATAACTATTGCACTAACCCCTCATTTTGTCTTTTACACTCCACTCCTCTGCTCTTGCTACATGTAGCTAAAGATCCAAGCTGGAGAATACAGGAATGCTGCAAAAATCTGAAAATTAGCATTCACTAGAATACACAATAGCCTGAAACAATAACCTGAACTGAATTAGAAAGAAAACATAAAGACAAATCCCCTTATTCAAGTTATGACTATCCAGGGCTTGAATGCCAATTTTCATATTAAGAAACACTCCACACACCTCACCCTCGGTCCCAGGATGTCACCTTTCCAGCTCATACCTTATGATCAGCTGATTTCTTCCAATTACTCCCTGAAAAACCATAGCTGTCACAGAAAAAGCTCTGTCATGGATGGTTAAAAAGCAGAACTAGTTGCTGAATGCTACACAGGTCACTGAAGACTGTTGGACATCTTTTGAGGACAGTTTTCCCTATTTCCTAACCTACCTCCTAGCAGCCAGAATCCTGACTGATGGGAAAGTAGATAATTTTTCCTGATATTTCATATACAAATTACTAGATTTGACCAGGAATTTTCTGATTAAATTGATCCACCACACTCAGATCTTTTCAGTAATGTATCTATTTCGACACCTCTTCATTCGAAAAAGATTTGAAGCTTCAGAATGGAAATTCTGGTGAAAATACACCTTCGTCAACATGGAGTAATCACCAGACCAACAGAAAGAGCCCTTGGGTTTCACCTGGAAGACCTGGCTTCAAGCCAGACTTTGTGGAAATCAGACAGGAAACCTGAACCTATATTTTATGCAAGTGTTCAAAGCCCCATCTCCAATGAATGAGCAGGTTCCTCTCTCTCTTCCTATAGAAATGCTTTTGAAATGAAAAATAACAACAAAAAATCTGATATTTCAGATACATTTATAATTTCCTTGTAAAATCAACACACAAAACTTCCAGAAAGACAAAATTTTTCAAGTTTCTGGTTAGATATTTTGAAGTTAATTGATTAATTAATGTCTTGCTCAAAGCTGCATGAATTTCAGTAGTGCAGTTTCCATTCTTTCTGGCTTGTTCTTAGAAGTAAAGGTGGAATTATTAACTATTGTGATGATGGAGAATGGAAATGCTAAACACGGTGTTTCAGAACAACATGTAATAAAGTCACAATTTTGCAGTAACCTTGACCATTTGGAGTATAGAAATAATTATGAAGATCTACGTTGTCAGAGCCCAAAGACTTCCATAAAATTCTGTTTTTCAAGTATCTGGTGTCTTGTATTCCAAACACCTACACTTCTTTAAATAATGATAAAAAAAAAAATTAAATAAAAAGAAATAAATAAATAGATCTACTTTTTATCAAGCATGGAAATCAAATTTCAGCCAGCCTAGTGAGAAATAGGAATGGATTATTCATACCTGACGTGTGAGTTGGAAGAGTTTTGATTGACTCAGGCAGATACAATTTTGTGACTATAACCAATGGGAATCGTATCCTCTGTCAGAATCAGCCTCTGTCTACAAGTGAGTCAGTGGAACGATGTCAGTTGATGATGTGAATTCACTGATCTCTTAAAATTATAGTTTTGCATTCTTAAAAATCATCTCTTGAATGTGGACCAAACGCAGGACGTGGCTTAAACAGGAGTATAAGATATTCTGGAAAACAAATGCACCCCAATGTGAAAAATCTCTTTTCAGCCTACACTTTGTAGTTAAGTGCAGGTGGTCATCGGGCAAAGTACCCTTATTTTAGACAAAAATGCACATGACTTACCACAGTAGTAAGCCTGAGTGTAATAATCTGAGGCGAGTAACAAGAGAAGATATAGAATGAAGCAGAGAGGAGAAAAAACAAACTTGAGTTGCTTCACACCAACTTAACAACCTGTAGTGAAAACCATTCATCCTACACCAAGCCTCCCCTTCCTGGAGGGGTCTGTGCCCATGTCCCCCAGCCTGTGCACCTGCCAGCCAGGTCCAGATTCAGCTGAGGTTCCTGCTGCCGACGGGGCAGGCAGGGTGAGGGAATTAATTCTGCTTGCCTTGGGAGGCCAGCCCAGCCACTGCCGTTTCTATTCAAACCCCACTGTGCCGCTCCAGCTCAACTGGAACCATTTAGTACCCACATTGTTCTGCCCTTTTTATTTGTTTCCTTCCACTCAAGCTAAAAAAAGAACGATCCCCCCAGCAATCTTTTTTTTTTTTTTTTTTTTAATTCCCCCCTTTCACATGACTAAGCGATTATCTCCTTCCTAATCAAAGAGACAGATGAAAAGAGTTTATTAATAAAAGTTGCTCTTCAGGAAGATGGGAAATGAATGATTAGTAAAATACACCCAAATTTTACTGAGAGACCCCCCTCATAGAGAGGCAGCTGTGAAGATGCCAGAAGAGCGGTGGGGACTCAGGCATCTGGAAGCTGTTTGCGATGTGGATTAGGCTGCACGCAGACACCCCCCAGTCACAGAAGCTTGCTCTGTGGAGGGGAAAAAGTAAAAAAAAACCCCAACAATAAACCAACGTTGCTTGTTGACAGTGCTACTTTTTCCCTTTGCTATCTGTTTTATTTCTTCCCTCTCCCCCACACAGATACGGCAGCTGGTGGGGTTTGTTAAGCAGAGCCACCATGCCAGTGTCTAGGAGATGGGGAGAAGAAGATGGGAACCAGGCAAACAACACGGCATTGTCCTCCAGACCAGGGTGTTATCTGCTCCCTGCTGCCAGGGCCCACTGATCCAACTGGGAAAAACAACCTCTGGCTGGGGAGAGCAGAGCAAAGCTATGTGTGTCCTCAGCTTGCACTGGATCTACTGACACATCGGAAAAAAAAATAAAAATAAAAATACAGTACCCACCAGCATATTAAAAAAAAAAAAAAAGTAATTTGGTATCCACCAGCATATCTTTAAAAAAAAAAAAATACAGGATCCACCAGCATATCTTAAAAAAAAAATACAGGATCCACCAGCATATCTTTTTTTTTAAAAAAAATACAGTATCCACCAGCATATCTTTTTTTTTTTAAAAAAAAGTAATATAGTATCCATCAGCCTATTAAAAAAAAAAAAAAATCACAGACGTAAAAAACTCCAAGGAGTTTTAATAAAGAAAAATATCTGAAACTTTAAGTTTCAAAAGTTATTTTTACCACATAGGTCTGGTTTTACCAGCATGAGTCTAAAATGGTCACGTTATTTATAAGTGTTCAAACCAGACAGTTATAATAAAACCCATTTGAAACCTCAGAACCATTTTAGTCAATAATTCTATCATGCTTGTCTTATGAAATAAATATTAAACACACTCAGAGATACTACTTTTAAATTTCTCTAATGATAGGCTTTTCTGCAACTTTCTACCTGCTAAGTCAAATTTTTAGACTCCAAATCAAGTAAGTTAGGAAGTACGAGACAATGCTACTTAAATTCCACACACATACATTATGACTTATATTAATACAGCATCCCACCTGAGCGGGAAGGGATCAGTGCTTTAGATCTTCAGTTCATCCAGTTCCCCTGGACTGACAAGAAATCAAATCAAACCACTACAAAAAAATCTCTAAAGGATTTTTTTTAAAAAAATATTATTTTAAACTCAGTTGTTTTCAAATCCAGATTCACATGCTATGTGCCAAAGAGCATAAAATGTTCTCCCCTCTCACGTTTCCATTTGGAAGAAACTGCCTTCTGAAGCAAGAGCTTTTCTTCAACTCATTTTTTTTGCAGTGATATATCTTAAATTCATCTTTTCATCTCAAATTGAACTTTTTCTGGGAACTTCTCTGAAAAAAAATATGCATTTAGGAGGTGAAGGTAAATATTTCTGAGGCAAATGGATTTTTGGGCAAACATCTTTCTGAATTTGTTGTTTGAGAAATTATTATACTTCTGAAGCTGTTATTAGGGAATCTGAACCTGTTATTAGAGAAATTATTAGAGAAAGCAAAAAAGGGAAAATTAATTGAAAAGCAGTACTGCAAAATCATTCAAACATCTTCACATAATTACAATTACAGTAGCAACATGGTAGGACTGCACTATTGCTACTACAGTAAATAAAGCAGGCTATTGCAGTAAATCCCAAATTATTAGATTTAAACTCCTAACACTGGATACTCATTTTAGACCTACTGGATTGTATTAGATATGTATTTTAAGCCTCTTAAATGCTTATACATTAGATTTATAGGGAATATCTTTTTTTAGAGAAAAGATGGCAGAAAAAAACATACCTTGTAAACAACATTCTTAATGCCATTTCTGTATGGCATTTCACAGAAAAAAAGGATATTAAAAAATTATAGACCTTTGTTTCCACAGAACATCATGATGAAGAAGACGAGTGCAACACAGATTTCCTTAGGATGGGTTTAAGATGATCCCACAACACAGGAGCAGAGTGGATTTCACTGGTCATTCCTCATTAGTGCAACTAAAGGTTTTAAATCACAACCCACTATCACACCTTCCATGTGTGGTGGGTTGACCTTGCCTGAATGCCAGGTGCCCACCAAGCCACTCTATCACCCCCCTCCTCAGTAGGATGGGGAGGGGAGAAAATAAGATGGAACAAAACCCCCAAACTCATGGGTCGAGACAAAGGCAGTTTAATAGAAGCAAAGCAAAGCTGTGTGTGCAGAAGAAAAACAACAAAATATTTATTCACTACTTCCTATCAGCAGGTGATGTTTGGCCACTTCCCAGGAAGCAGGGCTTCAGTATGTGTAGTGGTTGCTCTAGAGGACAAACATAAATAAGTGTCCTGCCTTCCCCCTCCGTTCTCCTTGCTTTGATTTCTGAGCAGACATCATATGGATGGAATATCCCTTTGGTCAGTTTGGGTCAGTTGTCCTGGCTGTGTCCCCTCCCAAGACCTTCCCCACCCCCAGCCTACTGTGGGGAGAAGAATGTTGGAGAGCCAGCCTTGGTGCTGTGGAGCACTGCTCAGCAGGAACCAAAACATGGTGTGTTATCAACACCCTTCTAGCTACTGATACAAAACCCAGCACTCTGTGAGCTGCTACAAGGAAAATTAACTCCATCTCAGCCAGACCCCATACGCTGTATCTGTTACTATTTAGAGAACTCTTTAAAAAGTATTAGTAGTTTTGCTTATTTCAGTCTTCCATGGCAGTAGATATTTATGCAAGCCTTGAAACAGAAAATCACAACACATTTAAAACATCTCTAAAAACATGAAATACTTTTCCATACGTAAATCAATTATTATGGACTCAATACATTATGTTGCATCCTGCCAGCTACTGGCATCGTGTGTATTATTACTTAACAGAAAATAGCTACCTTTCCTGCAGTTGTACAAACTCCCTTTCTTTGTTGTCTGCAGGAGATACAAAGTTAAACCTCTCCTTCCACTGAGATGAAATCTTGACCAATTAGTGCCATATTTTCAAACTGCTACAACTATGGAAAGTTTCCTCATTTGAGGAAAAAACATAAAGCCTTGTCTCAGTCATTGTCCAAGTTCCTGTGTAAAAGTCCTAGGGGAAGGGAGAAAAAGATTTTTGCTGTGGTGCTGGTCAGTGTTGTTAACATTACAGTATAGCTCTGTCCCAGACAGACTACAGGTCAAATAATGACAGCTTTGCAAATCATAAAATCTATAACAATATGCACAATTGTTCAGGCACCTCTGACAATCTCACCTCCTTTGGGACTTCTCTGCATTTAACAGAGACATCAAGGGGCTTCCCATGAATATAAATTTTTTGAAAGAACAATTTATAACTAAAAATCAGGGAACCATAAAATAACAGAAAAGTTTGGGTTGGAAGGGACCTTTCAAGGCCATCCAGTCCAACCCCCCTGCAGTGAGCAGGGACATCTTCAACCAGATCAGGTTGCTCAGGATCAACCAGATTCCACCAGGGATGGGGCTTCTACCACCTCTCTGGGCAACCTTGATCTGTTGATCACCACTCTCTAGATGCAATCATCCAATCAACTCCACTGAACAGTCTACCCATCTCTCCAGTTTAGAGAAAGGATGTTGTAGGGGACTGTATCAAAGGCCTTACTGAAGTCCAGATAGATGACTGTGGTGGGTTGACCCTGACTAGAGGCCGGGTGCCCACCAAAGCCCACTCTATCACTCCGCCTCCTCAAATGGGCAGGGGGAGAAAATTATAACGAAAAGCTCATGGGTGGAGATAAGGGCAGAGAGAGATCACTCACCAATTACTGCCACGGGCAAAACAGACTCGACTTGGGGGAAAAAAACAAATTTACTTTATTACCAATCAAATCAGAGGAGAATGAGAAGTAAAACCAAATCCTAAAACACCTCCCCCACCCCTCCCTTCTTCCCGGGCTTAATCTCTTTCCCACTTTCCACCTCCTCCCCCCAGCGGCACAGGGGGACAGGGAATGGGGTTGGGGTCAGTTCCTCACACGGTGTTTCTGCCGCTGCTCCCTCCTCAGGGGGAGGACTCCTTCCCCCGCACCAGCGTGGGGTCCCTCTCACGGGAGACAGTCCTCCACCAACTGCTCCAACGTGAGTCCTTCCCATGACTGACAGCTCTTCATGAACTGCTCCAGTCTGGGTCCATTCCATGGGCTGCAGTCCTTCAGGAAGGGACTGCTCCAGCGCGGGTCCCCCACGGGGTCACAAGTCCTGCCAGCAAATCTGCTCCAGTGTGGGCTCCTCTCTCCACGGGCTACAGGTCCTGACAGGAACCTGCTCCAGCGTGGGCTTCCCGCGGGGTCACAGCCTCCTTCGGCATCCACCTGCTCCAGCGTGGGGTCCTCCACAGGCTACAGGTGGTCATCTGCACCACCATGGACCTCCATGGGCTGCAGGGGGACAGCTGCCTCACCATGGTCTTCACCACAGGCTGCAGGGGAATCTCTGCTCCAGCACCTGGAGCACCTTCTCCTCCTCCTTCTTCACTGACCTTGGTGTCTGTGGAGTTGTTTCTCTTCTATCTTCTCACTCCTCTCTCTGGCTGCAAAGTGTACAGCTTTTTTTCCTCTCTTCTTTTTTTTTTTCCCAATTCTGTTCTCCCAGAGGCGTTACTGATGGGCTCGGCCTTGGCCAGTGGCGGCTCCGTTCTGGTAGCCACCTGGCATTGGCTGTGTCAGGTCAGACATGGGGAAGCTTCTGGCAGCTTCTCTCACAGAAGCCACCCCATGTCCCCCCTCCACCGGTACCAAATCCTTGCCATGCAAACCCAATACAATGACACCCATAGCTACTCCTTTGTGCACACTCTTTCCTTGACCTTGCATTTTTTTCTGAGAAAGAATTGTATCTACAAAAAAAAAAAAAAAGGCTGAAACTGTAGGAGATAACATCAAATTTCATATCAAAAATGGGTGGAAGTTTTGTCTTTGTGCTTTTTTGCAGATAAAATAGAAGTTTTATAGGGCAAGACGCATTTTTTTAATGGAACACTCACTTTAACGTTCTTGTGTTTATTAAGTTATATCATCTTATGACAAGAAAAACATTTTCAGAAGTGTACTAAGAAAATAATTTTTAGAAGTTATTTTTATTAGCAGAAAACACTTCTTGTTCTTTGGAGCCATCTAGCTAGGGCATTTATAGAATATGGAACATAAGCAATATCCCAATCATATACTTTCTTTAAAAAGAAGTTCTAAATAAAACATATCATGACTTGATGTGGTAAAAAATCATTTTTCCACATTTTTTGGACCAACACTCACCTCTCTCCACCCTCCTTTCAGGGACCTGGAGAGCCAGAAGGTCTCTCCTCAGCCTCCTTTTCTCCAGGCTGAACAACCTCTGTTCCCTCAGCTGTGAACTCAGCACACTTGTGCTCCAGACCCTTCCCCAGCTCCGTTGCCCTTCTCTGGACATGCTCCAGCACCTCCATGTCTTTCCTGTCATGAAAGAGGAAAGAAGCAAATTAATGAATTCAAGAGTGAAAAAGTTTTTGAAAGTAAGTGTAACATCCATACTGAGGCGTTTATGTATATGCGTGTATGTTTGTCATGTATGGACATACATACCTTTATCTGTGTACCACATATACCACAACTTTATTTTAGCTTTGTCTTGACAGTTTCATCTGGAGCGTTGCAGTTTCTTCCACACAGAGTATGAATGAAGGTCTTCAAAGAGGTACTGGTTTTATTGTTGTGTGGTTGGCCTGCACCCTCCATTCTGACCACCACTTCTATAAACCGTCCTCTTTCAGATACGGCTTAGTTATTCTAGTTTTGGAGTTCAGGTTCTCCCCTCATGAAGGTCTGTGTATCCACCTCCACGTGTGGACAGATCCAACACATCCAAAGGAGAAGAGGAGCAGAGTAGGTATTTCCTGTGGTTAAGATCTTTTGACTGAGAGTTGATCAGCATCCTGATAACATCTTATTCTCTTTCAGCTGTGCAAGAGTCAAAAAATAATTAGCCCTATTTCTCTTAAAATATCTAAATAAGTTGAAGCATGGACTAGTTCCTTAATGTGCCCATCTCTTTTTTTTTTTAAAAAAAAACCAAACAAACCAAACAAACCAACAGTTAAAATCCATGCTCTTATTTCATTAACAAGTCTTCTTTAAAAATTGATTACTGTCAGTATGTAATCTAACAGTTCTCTGTTTTCAAGCATGATGATAAAGAAGAGAAACCCTTCTGCCTTTTTCCTCGCCTCCTTCCATGATCATGAGCTTTTGTTCATGTTTACATCGCCTTCCTGTTAGTTAGCATACCCTGAATGCTCTGCTATTTAAGGTCAACCTAAAGTGATCAAATCTAATTTTGATGCTGCTATCCCCACAAAATGATATTCATCAGCACCCCTTGAATTGTCTACAGTGATATTAATCTTTCAAGCTGGAAAAAAAAGTATTTAAAGATATTTTTCTACAGGAAGAATAGATTATTCTTCATTAGTGCAATCCATAACACTGTTATGGTGTCTGTGGTTACCTGCCTATGTTTGTCAACATATATAGTTTTGAACGTCTTCTACATGTGACTTTAACTCTGCATTTCCTGGATTAGACTGTTTAATTTGGGGACAAAATCCATGTCATAGAATCTAACATTTTTCCTATTTTATTATATGTACTCTTCATCTAATTTTAACACAAAAATCCCAGCAAACAGCAATGTGGTTTTATTTGGCTGTGTTATTTCTCCCAGTGAAAAAGTGACAGATGAAAAGTCTGTTGAAAACTGCCAAAAAAAAAAAAAAAAAAAAAAAAAAAGGCCACTTCAGCTTAAACTAGTGGGCACCTTTTCTCCATCAGCAATGTGGTTGCCTAAGAGAATCTCCATTGGTTTTTAGCAGCTAGAACAGCGCTGGGGTTTGGTTTCAGCTGGGATTGGTTAAGAGAAGAACGCTGATAACACATCGATGTTTGCAATTGTTGCTGGAAGTCGAAGGACTTTGTGTTTTGCTGGTCTGCAGGTGCAAGGTCTCAGGGACTATTTCAGTGAATCAGCTCCATGGGCATTGGGCTCTGCCAAGGGGCTGTTCCATCTCCTATCCCCCATGGGCAGGAGATTCATGAGGGGCTCTTCCTCTCTGGCTCTCTCTGGCTCTCGCTCAGGCTCTGGCTCTCCCGGGATTGCGGTTTCGGTTCGGGATTGTCACTCCTCCGGGATCGTTATCTGGGAACGGGCCGGGCTTGGTTGGCGGGTGGTGAGCAATGGCACTGGGTGTCATTCATTTGCATATTTTATTACTATTATTACTATCATTACTATTTTAATATAATTCTTATTTTAAGTTTTATTTTATTTCAATTATTAAATTTTTCTTATCTCACCTTACCCTTGCTCCTCCAGTTCTCTCCCCTGTCCCCTGGGTAGGGGGAAGTGAGCAAGTGGCTGTGTTGGCTGCCAGCCCAGTGAAACCACCACAGTACCCCTTCCTCCAAATCTGCTGCCAGCCCCTCATCTGCGTGTGGTTTCATCCTGGCATGTGAGGCGGAGTGGCCGGCTGTTGTGACGGCACAGTGTCACTTGGGCTGGGTGACAGCCAGGTCTCCGCAGACAGCACTGTCAGAGAATCACAGACTTCCACATGTACGAGCGAAATTAACTTCTGTTAGTCTGACATTTTCTGCAATCAATACTCACAGAGTCCTTGTCTCTGGGATCAAAATTCATAAATCAAAAGCAGAAAGCATGAAATAAGGTATTTGATAAATCCATTAACTGAAGTGGAAGTGTACTGCTGTCACACTGTTTAAAGACTACAGTGGCGCTGGCAAAAGGGGGAGAAAGCTAAAAAACACATGAAGTGCTGGCTTGTGTTTGATTACATGGCTCAGTCTCACCAGCTGAAGGGCTTTATGCCCAGGCGGTGGGTGAGTTGGCTTCCCTGGAATCCATGCTGCCTTCAGGAGGCATAAAACCACCAACTTAACCATTTTCTGATGGACAATCCTGTGACAAGTGCACCTGCCCTGACAAAGACCAGGACCTTCCTTCCTTTTTGCCTGTTTTCCTTGCTACTTTAATTTTCCATGCACTTATTTTGCTTTTTCATGCATTTACCTTGCTTTTTTTAGTGCTTATGGTGGTTATTGCCAGACCCCAAGTCAACCAAAATTGAGCACAGGTCAGACTCAACTAGGGTATAAATGGAGCCTCGCCTAAGGCTGAGTTGAGTCAGTCCTCCTCGGAGCAGCAGGTCCCTTGGATTGGGACACCGCTTAGGTGAATTCCCCGGGATTGAGAGCCCTGATTTTATCAGTGAGTGATTGCACATTTTGGGTCATCATTCTAAAGGATTGTTCAAAAAACCTTTAGAAATCTTAAATTGACTGTGTAGCATTATTCCCACCTGAATTTGTGGTTTATTATTGTTTGTCAGAGTGCTATGTAATTTGGGTTAGAATAAATTTGAGGTGGTTTCACTTGGCTGTCCATCAAACACAGCCGCTCACTCATTCTCCACTGCCCAGGGGATCGGGGAGAGAATTGGAGGGGTAAGGGTAAGGAGACATGTGGGTTGAGATAAGAACAATTTAATAATGGAAATAAACCCCAACCTTAAAATAATAATAGCAGTAACAACAGAATATGAAAATGACTGATGCACAGTGCAGTTGCTCACCACCTGTCCCCAGGCAGTGATCCCAGAGCAGAGACAGTCCCCAAACCCAAACTGCAATCCCAGAAGAGCAAGAGCCTGAGCGATCCCCGAGAGAATCCCTAGCTTTATGGTCAGCCCTGGTTGACGTGCTGACCATGACATGATATGGCATATCTCATTGGCACATCCAAATGCCAATTTTGGATTTTGCTAACTAGTATGCTTCTCCCCCCCAGTCCTTTGCACTTGCAAACTGGCAAAACACAAAGTCCTTATACATCCAGCAACAACTAAAAACATTGGTACATTGTCAACATTCTTCTCATAATAAATCCCACACTGAAACCAAAACAAATTTAATTTAAAGTATCTACCCTGTCTTTTTTGTGGGTCGCTCTGTGACAAATCCTCCCACTCCAGAGCAATCCAAGTTTAAGAAATAACTGCATTGCAAAACAAAACGCCACCATAAACCACTTTGATTCCACTGACCACCAGCCAGTACCATTAGGCATCCAAGAATCTTCGACAAAAAGCAGTCCTTTATACTAAACCATTTTGTTCTGGTTTCATTAACAGCAACTTCGACACTGGAAACAAGGATGACTCTAAAAGCCAATGAAGGCTGAAAAGCTGCACATGCCCTCCTCCCTATTCACGTGCACAGTCCTATCTGAGGATAAGAGGTGCAAGCAGAGGCTGAGGACACTGCAAAGGTCTGTTGAATTGTAGTATATTCAATGGTGATGGTTAATACAATGAAAAATGCAAACGAATAAGTCTCCAAGAACTGTACGCCTTCGTTATGGCCACAAATTGATGGAAGGTTCAGAGGGGAAGGGTATGAGGAGAGGCTGAAGTCACTTGGTATGTTCAGCCTGGAGAAGAGGAGACTGAGAGGAGATCTCATGGCGGTCTGGAACTTCCTCCCAAGGGGAAGAGGAGGGGCAGGCGCTGATCTCTTCTCTCTGGCCACCAACGCCAGGAGCAGAGGACATGGCAGGAAGATGTGGCAGGGGAGGGTGAGGTTGGCCATGAGGAAAAGGTTCTTGAGGCAGAGGGTGGTGGAGCACTGGGACAGGCTCCCCAGGGAGGTGCTCATGGCCCCAAGCCTGACCAGATTCCAGCAGCATTTGGCCAAGGCCCTCAGGGACACAGTGTGAATGTTGAGATTGTCCTGTGCAGGGACAGGAGTTGGACTCCATCATCCTGGTGGGTCCCTTCCAGCTCACAGCATTCTATGATTCGATGATTTCTCAGCTAATAGCTGCAAAAGGATCTCATAGTAGTCCAAGCAACAAAAAGGAAAGTCTGGTCCTTACTGTTATTGAAATCTGTTGCCATAGCTTTGTCCTGAAGCCCCTTTTAAGGGAATATTGTGCTTTTAACACAGGATTGGCTCTTAGAATTCTCATTAAACTTAAGGTCAAATTACATTGTAATATCAAGTCCATTTTCCTTGCAAGTCAGTGGGGTTTGAACACAAGGCCATATCCACATGTGGTATCATCTGGTTTCTTCAAGTGACAAAAATTCTCCAGCATTTAAAAATGCATCCCACAGTTTACATACTCCTAAAATCTACTATGAAAAGATACCTCTGTATTTTCAGCTGTGATTCATGATAAAGAATTAGCAGCAAAGGTTTACATAGGAACACAAATGGCATTATTTTAACAGAACTACTTTTTGAAGAACGTAGCATCACTGTGTTTGCTGTGATTGAAACCAGCAATGCTTACTTGATAAAGAAACTGCCTAATGGCAAAACCTGGTACCTATAATGTGATATCAAAGGTAGCAGTAGACAAATTACTTTCATTAGACCATTTCTTTATATCACTGCAAATACCATGACAATACATTTTCCTTCTTTCTTCTTTCCTTCTATATAATGAAGACAAACCAGCTGATTTTCTGTATGACTAAATTTTCTTTAAGCATTGTTTCTGACTGCCTGCTATCAATGAACTTCCTCTTCTACAGTTTTTGAAATTACAAGAACAATATTTTCAGCACATCTTATTCTCTGTTCAGTCACTCCCTCTCAACAAATAATTTGATTTTTTGCTTTCCTCTAATTACAAGCTAGCCAATAATTAGAGCAGGTTTTTTTCTATACAGATCTTCTGTCTTCTAAATCTGTCAATAGTTGTGATTTTCTAAGAGTCTGAATGTACTGTAATAGACTGATGAGAAAGATTTTTTTTTTGCTGTTATATACATTCAATAAAGTTTTTCCCCTATCACTTAAAAAATTCTATTATTTGTTTTTCTGCTCTGAATAATACAAATCCTCTTGAGAAAACCCTTGTTAACAGAATAAAAGTCTGCATTTACTTTCAGAGAGTAAAATTATTGGTCAGGTCTAACTTACTTGACTGGCTAGGTGAAGAAAGATTTGTACTTATCAACCTTGTCATAGAACTATTCTAAAACTAAAAAGCTATTAAAGGCCTCTAACATTTACTATTCTACTAAACATCTACATTAACCACAACTGGTTTTTGCATCATTCAGAGAAATCTTAGATGTAAGGTTTTGGGAGTAAAAATTTTTGAAGTTTGGTTACAAGCAATATTTAACTCTATTTCTCAAATGCAACTTTTTCAGGAACATTTTCGGCACTTTCTTGGGAACCCTGAGATTCCCGACACTGTGTCTTCCCTTGGTGGGAGCTGAGAAGCTACAGCAGCTACTCATCCTTTGTGGCTTCCCAAGAAACAGCATCCCCATCACTTCAAACAGTTCCCCTGATTCTTGGTCTGCCTGGCTGGCACGTAACTGGCAGGTAGAGAATCCTAGGAAGCTGGAGAAACAGACAGACCATTTGCCACTAGAAACCCAACAAGCCAAATAATCCCACAATCATGGGGGTTGGAAGGGACCTCAGGACACCATCCAGTCCAATCCCCCTGCCAAAGCAGGTTCCCTACACCAGGTTGCACAGGAAAGTGCAACCTTTCATTTGTATTTCACTGGACCCAGCTATTCGAAAATCACACAGGCAAGCCAACAGTCTTTGCTGTACTTTTGCTTTTCTAACCTGAAACAAAGGAAAAATGGTGAACCATTATTTCAGCATCTGCAGTATTTCCTCACCAAAGTGCAGGGGTTACATCAAACCAAAACAGAGATATATAGTCATTGAGGGCAAGACTGCTTTGTTTTCTTGTAAGTATATATGTAAGTCATACTGCACTATGACTTTTGAATTGTCTAGAGTTTCACAAAGCAGGTTAATAGCTTATGACTTTGGTAGCTACTTAAATGCTCAAGTTGTGATAAAACAAGCAGCCCTTAATTTTCTTTATTTTTCTAGGAATAGTTTTTCCAAAGCAAGGATGAATAAAAGACTTGTGTCTTTGCACAGCTGAAACAAAACCACAAAGCTGGTAGTGATCGTTCTATCAGGAGGACCCCAGGCAAGCTCCAGGAGGTTCCTGCAGGTCCACTTCCCATCCCACCCCAGCACACAGCGCTGTTACCAGTCTGCTGGTACTGACATCAGGAGTTGTAATGTTTCATTACCTGTTCTACACACAGACAGCGCACAGTTCCAGCAGGGATGAGAAACCACAAATTGGACATATCCTACTGTGCATAAAGGTAATATGCTAGTGGTTCTTGCTTCTTCCTTCTATCCCTAAATGAGTAGCTGTCAAGTTCAAAGGCAGGCTACTGAAAGAAGATTGTAAATAAATATTTATATATATATATATATATATATATATATATATATAATAATTATAAAGTATTTTAAGCTAGCAATAACAATGTAGATGGGAGCCTGCATCCTAGATGTGGCTGTTGCAAGCATCTAAACTCATGACTAGTTCCAGCCTCAGGCTCAAGCAGAAAGAAGGGAGGTTGGTAAAACATGAGAGATATTTGCAAACATTTTAAAGTATTTGTGATGACAGAATTTGAATGGAAAGCTGTGAGAGAGCTATGGGAGAGCTTTAACCCACCGGGTGTGACAAGCAGGAGAAGAGCTCCTCCTTGCCTGCTAAAATGGTATCCAATAGAAGTTGGCAATACCAGCAAAAGGCTTAGTCCCTCACAACTACCCAAGGAAGTTGTGGATGCCCCCTCCCTGGAAGTGTTCTCGGCCAGGCTGGATGAGGCTTTGAGCAACCTGGTCTAGTGGAAGGTGTCCCTGCTGATGGCAGGGGGGTTTGGAAATGGATGAGCTTTAAGGTCCCTTCAAATCCAAACCAGTCTGTGACTCTATGATTGCAACTTTCTAGCCCTTTGATATCTACCTCAAGGAGCCCAGCCTTTTGCTAGTAGAAACATCCACATAGTCATACACCAAATGAGATCTGGTTGGAAGTGAACATGATTCCCACTAAAAAGAGCAGGTTTGATGTGCATTAGTTGCCTGATTCAGTTCCCTAAACTGAGACAGAAGTCTTAGGTACAAAAAAAACAGGGGAGTGTGGGGAGCAGACCAATGCAGAAATGAGTTTGGTGAGTGAAAAGGAGGAACCTCTCCTCTTATCAGAGCTTCTGCCTGTGCCTGCTAAAGGTTACCACAAAACTACAGTCTTGTTTGTGCTTTAAAAAGTGTGATTAGAGGGTATTCCTGCTCTTGATGCTAATCCTCAGCCCTTTTTTACAGCCACGTGTTGCCCTGCGATTGCCATCAAGCAGGTCTTGGGTGCTTGCAGAGAGTTTCAGAACTCACACACCCGACTTGGGTTTCAAGAGTGCTTCTGACTTTCCTGCGTGGACACAATTCTGAAATTCAGAACCAAGCTAAATCAAGTGCATCTTATCTTACAAAGCCTTACTGTATACTAACTGAAGTTAAGATTTCAGTAAGAAATGGGAATAAAATTGTGCCTGCAAGAGAATCAGTTAATTCAGTTATTGATGCCTACAAGGTGAAGTATACTTTTCTCACTACGCTTACCTTGATAACTATACACTGACTTACTTTTACTTCCTTTAGGTAGTCTAATGTTTTAAAGGCTTTTTCCAATCTGTGATTGAATATTTCTTTTGGCTGATACCCCATGAACCACCTGAGCACATTGAAGTGCCATCCACCACATAACAAACACGGATTTTCTGTTAGGAGATGAAGGAGCTGCAGCAGCAACGCTGTGTTGTTGTAGACAGGCTACCAACATCTTCATTCACATTTGTAATTTCTGTCACTTCTGTGAAAGACTAACAATCTTGTGTTATTAGAATCAAATATTTTGATAAAATATCAAAAGTTTAGCTAAGACAGTTGTATCATCTTCATTGAAATTCTGGGTTGAAACATCCCTCTATTACACAAACAGTAAAAAAAAATAAACACAAAATAAATACCTGGTTATATACATTTACTTGTAAACTTTTTTTTTTTTCTATGACAGGAAAACAATTTACTGGTTGTAAAAACAAACAAAAAAACCCCAACCAAATACTGTATGGTACTCTAGATGACTGTTGCTCTAGTGAAGTCATATCTTCTTCACAGAAACAGAAAATAAGTGCATCAAAAGAGCAAGTCTTCTTTTGACTCAAGACTGATGTAGATTTTTTTAATAAAGGGATAACTTTCAGTTCTTTTGTAGACCTGCAACAATGCAAGTGCCTAGAAAGGCTGCTATTGTTACAGCTACTGTGCAGATAATGAATGAGCGAGACACGGGATACTAGTGAAGTGGAAAACAAGGGGTTGTTGGCACAGTCCCCATGTTCTCTTTACGGGACAACTAGAGACAGTCTGCCTTGTCAAAACACTTTTTGAAGTTTATTCACAAATTTGAGATAATCTGCCTATGACTCCTTCTGGTAAAAGGGTGATTTTCTAAAACTGTGTAGGCATGACTGGTTTAAAACAGAAAATGTTATCTTTATTATGAGAATCTCACATCAAATAGGGAGAACAAATTAAATGCAAGTAATTTTTCTACCTGTGTGATTTCAAAGTTTTCCTTGTCTATTCAGAGGAATTTTGACATAACCTAAGGGGATTCTGCATATAATGGGCTGCTTGTAGAAGAAAGGGGACTGTGTACATGGTCAGTGCTCTCCTGGCTCTTACTGCACTTTACCATCAGTACGTGGTGGCATAGGGCATGCACCCCAACCCATTGTTTATCACCGGCATCAAGTGGGGTACGGTAAACAGTGTGTATATAGTTCAGTTCAATTATTCTATTAAATATTAATTGGTTTACATCTACGCTGAACAAGCCTAGAAAACTTAATCATCCCGCCTAGTTCAGCTTCATTTTTTTCCTACCCCAAGGTCTATGCCTTCAATGTGCTTTTATCCTAAACCTAATCCTAAGGCTAAGAAAAATCTAGTTTTCTCAAAAGAACCTTTATTTATCAGTCAAAAGCTATCTAAGCATCTAAGAACCCTACTGTATTTCTTAGTCTTCAGTCTGTGGATGCCAGAGTGCTTGAAAGTGTGATCTCCTGATGGCAGCAGCTCATGGGGACCTTGTTTCAGGGTGTCAGAAGCTCAGCGTGCCACTGCCACTGCACCCATTGTCTTTCTGCAGGGTAAGCTTGCCACCATATGGAAACCACATGGATTACTGAGTGGAGGTCGAGCTAACACCGATAGCCTAACTAGGTTTTCTATCTCAATTGTAAGGAGTTGGATGGAAAAGAAAATACACAGTACAACTGCAGGAGAGGAAATGTGGCTCTTTGTGAACCCTCCTTTGTACTTTAATGCCAGCCTGAGCCGTCCATTCAAGGCTGAGCCCTGAATGGATATTAGCTAACCATTTTGATGTTAGGGACAATCGACTCCGATTAGTGGTTTCTGTAAGTACAAATGCTGGAAAAAGTCAAACGTGGACACAAGTTTAGTGTTTGACTTTCCATTTTTTTTTGCCCCTACTTGCACTAAAAGGCCAGATCAGACCCCAATTCTAATTATACTGCTTAAGTAACACCATTTATTTAAGGCAGCAACACCAGATTTACAGAAGGGCGACCTAATTCCAACTTTCTTTCTCTAGAGCGCTCACTATTTTTCACACAAACAATTTAAGAAGTTTTTTGGCACATGGAATTCAAATATATTACTTCTAGGGGCATGACACAAGAATTACAATCACGATTAATGGCCTGTCAATACTTTTTGAAGAAAAATATTGATGTCCAATGGGTAATCAGGCACTTACTAGATACTTGGATCATCTTTCAATGAATGCCATCCATCTAAACAGGGCACTCAAATTACTCCAAAGTTTTAGAGACAAAAGTGCAAAAAAAATATGTGGAGCAGCACTGAACTAGAACATAGAGAGCAGGCAAACTAATATATCTTGCAAATAAATAACACTTTTAGGAAAAAGTTTCACAGTTGAGAAAATTGGCAAAAATCCCACTGGGTTTTCAAATGAGTTGGAATGAGAGAGCAAGTGTCTTATACTTTTTTTTTTTTTTTTTCTTTCCTCACAATTTTCCAAAATAGAGTTGTTATTTTTTCAACTCAGTATCCTATTTTCTTCATTATATATCAAAGGGTAAAATGTAACTATGTTTTCATATATGGCATAAACACATATTCATTTTCAGCATTCACCAGTATGATTCCAAAGCAGTTTTTGCTATCCAAATTTCACAAATTTAAAAAAAGTAGCACTTGATTAGATTTACCAAAATGTACTCTTTCAATTTACCACCTGAGATGACTAGCCTTTAAAAAACTGGTTCTCTGGCCAAAGCTTTCCCAAATTGGTCAGTGATTTCTGCATGCTTTTAAGCTTTAAAGCTGGTAAATCAGTGGCGTAAAATTATTCCTTCTCAAAAAGCAATGAACACTGTCAGTAGGTAGTACCGATAGTTTGGCCAATTAATAGAAGTAGCTATTGCACGTACCTCTGACAGAGAGTGAAAAGCACCAGTCTCCACATACTTGATCTATAATGCTGTGTGAATCACAGAATCACAGAATGGTGGGTGTTGGAAGGGACCTCAGGAGATCATCCAGTCCAACCCCCCTGCCAAAGCAGGTTCCCTACACCAGGTTGCACAGAAAAGTGTCCAGGTGGATTTGAACATCTCCAGAGATGGAGACTCCACACCCTCTCTGGGCAGCCTGTCCCAGGGCTCTGACACCCTCACAGGAAAGAAGTTTTTCCTTCAGTTTGTCTGGAACTTCTGGTGTTCCAGTTTGTGCCCATTGCCCCTTGTCCTGTCATTGGGCACCACCAAAAAGAGCCCGGCCCCATCCATTTGGCCCCCACATTTCAGATATTGATAGACATTGATCAGATCCCCTCTCAGGCTGCTCTTCTCCAGGCTGAACAGTCCCAGCTCTCAACCTCTCCTCTGAACAAAGATGCTCCAGGCCCCTCATCATCTCTGTCGCCTCCGCTGGACTCTCTCCAGAAGATCCCTGTCCCTCTTGAACTGGGGAGCCCAGAACTGGACACAGCACTCCAGATGGGGCCTCACCAGGAGAAGAACCTCCCTCGACCTGCTGCCCACCCTCTTCTCAACACACCCCAGGACACTGTTGGCCTTCCTGGCCACAGGACACACTGCTGGCTCATGGCCAACATGCTGCCCACCAGCACACCCAGGTGCTTTTCCACAGAAATACCTGAAGGTATTTTTAAAGCACAGAAAGAAATGAAACATCTAGACAATTTGCAAAATTATTTTTTTCCCCTACAAATCTCTCATCACTGAAATACAAAGCAAACTCCTTGTTACTACTCTGAAAGATTTCTTCATTATAAAGGATTATTTTTGCCTTGAAGGGATAGGTAATGTTTCTTAATTTAAATATGTTAATTAATTGCCAGATTATAATTTCTATGGAATTGAATTTGAATTCCATGTAAATATTTAATGAATTAACTAAAAATAATGTAATTGTAAAGAAAACCAACACATTTAATAATGATTGGTTGCTATTATTTTTTTAAAAGCACATAATAAATATTCAAATTTTGTAAGGATTGCTGTTGAAAATTTTCATTTTGTTTTATTTTTATATCAACTGAAATAGTACCTGGAGGGATATTTCTCACCTCACCTGAAAAGCTCATCAATTGTGGCTGCTCTTTGGAGAAGCTGAAAAAATTTTGGTATGGTTTTAAGCATCACCAGGTTTTGTATCTTAGCTTTGGTTTAAAACTTGTCTAACTTCACCAAAAATTTGTGATACTTCCCTAGATTTGAATTTCCATGGAAGAAACAAAAACCTTTCCTGGGGGTGGGGGGGAGGGAGAAATAGACAAGAATTCTCTTCCTCTTGGTGAGGGGCCAAAGCTATGGTGATAAAAACAAACAACCAAACAAAAAAAGCTAGAAAATTATTTTGGAAAATAAATTTGGAAACTAAATAAAATCTTGTAGGGTCATGATGCTGCCAACCTGTAACTCTTTTCCATGGAGCTTGCCTTCTTTGCACATTTTACTGATATGTTTGGATACCTGGATTGCAGGAAAACCTGCAGCACTGGGAACCACTCTCTGCTTTTTCACGTAATGCTCAGAGCAACTCTAATCAATCCAGTGTTTTAAATATGTTTTAAAAGAAGAGGAAAACAATTAAACCAAATCAAAGAAATCCAAACCATGAGTCGAGTGGGCTGGGGTAAAAAAGCCCTCTTCAAACAGCAAGATGTAGGGGCAAAATCTCACCAGGAATCATCCGACGTTACTGAACCTGTATGTGTGTAATCGCATTGAGAGAAGGGATTACACCTTTTACAGAGGACTGCAGGATCTGGCTTCAGCCCTTCAAAAAATTAGCTAGAAGATTACTCTCAGTATCCACATCTCATCCTTACCCCACTGCTGGTCATCTCTTTGGTGGCCCCATGGGCTTGACTGTGGTTGTCCATTGATCTCACTGAAGGCTGCAAAAGAAAATAAAACTACAGACTTCCTGGGTTTACGATCTCCCTTTTTTTCTCAAAAAAAAAAAAAAAAAAAAAAACACCCACAAAAAAAAAAAGCAGAAAAGAATGGTTCCTCAGAGAGAATCCACTATTTGAGAGAGAAAAGAGGGACATGAATATCATAGCTATAGTCTTTATTACTGCTATTAAACCAAATCACAAGAGTCTCAAAGACAGACCCATAAGTACACCGTAGCTCTTCTAGAGCAATTTGTAACTGGAAATAACTGCCAATATCCACAAAGATATTCCTGGCTGTGTTATGAATGCCACTTTTGTAAAGCAGCGTATTTATTAAAGATATTCATTAGGATCAGCACGGCATAACAGCGCAGCGTTTGGTAGTAACTATGAACACTAATAATAACCGAGGAGCAGAGCGGCGCAACTGTAAGGTCCGCGGCTGAGCACGAGTTGAGAGAGGGAGGAGGCGCTCCCAGGCCGAGCGCAGGCTGCCGCCGGGGCGCCGAGTCCCGTCAGGAGCGGCCGATCGCGGAGCGGGGCTGACACGGCGGGGGAGGTGCCAGGGACACCCGCGGGAATTTGAAACGGCCCCCGGGGAGCGCGGGCGGCCCGGAGCGCGGCGACCAGGACGAGCAAACAGGGCCTAGCACGGCAGTTGGCGCAGGTAGGGCGAGCAGGGAAGGGCGCTGCTCCTGTCAGGATCTGCGATCAACCTCCGGAGCTGAACCGCCCCTGCGGCAGCTCAGCCAAGCATCAACTGAGGCATCGCTGAAGCTTGAGCCGTTAGTCACGCAGGCAGGAACAGCCATGGTGGCTACCTGGCCAAAAGCTGCGGGTAAAAGAAATGTAGCGACCCAGACAGAGGTTGAACGTAAAGAAGCAGCTGTCCAGGTCCCTGGCTGCAGAGAATGCTGGAGCCTCTCACTTGAAATTGAGAGGTGCAGGGACAGCACCTGTATTTGCTGTGAGCAGGTGAATGACCTGCTCAGCATGGCGGCTGAGCTGAAAGAGGAGGTGAGAAGGCTCAGAACTGTAAGGGAGTGTGAGAGGGAGACAGACTGGTGGGCTCAGGCTCTCCCATCCCTGAGCCAAGGGCAACAGGCTTCACATGTAGCACAGCATCCCCTACCCCCTTGGCACCAGGTAAGAGGAGAGTAACCAAGAGTCAGGGAGAAGTGGAAACAGATCCCTCCTCGGAGAGGCAGGCAGATCATGTACCAGCCTCCCTTGCCCCCCCAGTTATCGCTGCACAACAGGTATGAGGCCTTGGAAATCGAGAGCCAGGAGAGTGAGGACAAAAAGGAAGATCCACCCGGGAAGACACCCAGGGTGAGTCAGTCACCCCCACAGCTCAGGACTAGTTCAGCCAAGGAAAAAAGGAGGGTGCCTGTGGGAGGTGATTCCCTCCTGAGGGGAACTGAGGGCCCCACATGCCGGCCAGATCCCTCCCACAGGGAAGTCTGCTGCCTCCCTGGGGCCCGGGTCAGGGATATCAGCAAGAACCTCGCTGGCCTGGTGCTGCCCTCAGACCACTCCCTGCTTGTGGGCATCCAGGCCGGTAGTGACGAGATTACAGAGAAAAGTCCACAAGCGATTAAGAAGGGCTTCAGGTCATTAGGGAAACTGGTTGCAGGATCGGGAGCACAGGTAATTGTTTCCTTAATCCCCTCAGTGGCAGGGAGGTTCACTGAGAGGGACAGGAAGATTCACCTGATCAACACATGGCTCAGAGGCTGGTGCCACAGGCAGAGTTTTGGTTTCTTTGACCATGGGGAGGTTTACATGGCACCGGGGCTACAGACAAAGGATGGGACACACCTTTCTCAGAAGGGGAACAGGGTCCTGGGGCAAGAATTAGCAGGGCTCATTGACAGAGCTTTAAACTAGATTGGAAGGGGAAAGGGGATGTAACTGGGACTGCTGGTAGTGACTCTGGGAGGTCCATGCCTGAAGAGCACTGCACTGGGATTCCAGCTGCTCCAGCCAGCAAAGCAAAGTCAACTTCACTGGGGGCCCAACTTAAATGCCTCTGTGCTAATGCATGTAGCATGGGGAATGAACAAGAAGAGTTGGAGATGTGTGTGTGCCTCCAGGGATACAACCTGATTGGTATCACAGGGACATGGTGGGATGTCTTCCATGACTGGAGTGTTGGAATGGAAGGGTACAGGCTCTTCAGGAAGGACAGGCAGGGGAGATGAGGAGGGGGTGTTGCCCCCTATGTCAACAACCAGCTGGAGTGTATGGAGCTCCACCTGGAGCCAGATGAGGAGCTAACAGAGAGTCTTTGGGTCAGGATTGAAGGGAAGGCAGGGAAAGGGGATGTTACAGTGGGGGTCTGCTATGGGCCACCAGACCAGGGAGTACCAGCATATGAGGCCCTCTCTAGGCAGATAGGAGTAGCCTCATGTTCACAGCCCTGGCCCTCATGGGGGACTTCAACCACCCTGACATCTGTTGGAGGGACAACACAGCAGGCCACAAACAATCCAGATGGTTCCTGGAATGTGTGGAAGACAACTTCCTTCTCCAGGTGGTTGAGGAACCGACAAGGCAGGGTGCCATACTGGACCTTGTTCTCACCAACAAGGAGGGGTTGGTGGGGAACGTGAAGCTCTTGGGCAGTCTTGCCTGCAGTGACCATGAAATGTTGGAATTCAGGATCCTCAGGGCAGTGAAGAAGGTGCACTGTAAGCTCACCACCCTGGATTTCAGGAGAGCAGACTTTGACCTCTTCAGGGGTCTGCTTGGTCACGTACCATGGGATCAATTCCTGGAGGGAAGAGGGGTGCAGGACAGCTGGAACATACTCAAAGATCTCTTCCTCCAAGCCCAGGAACGATGCATCCCTACAAAGAGAAAGGCAGGTAAAGCAGCAGGAGGCCTGCATGGATGGACAGGAAGATCCTGAACAAACTTAGGATCAAGAAGGAAGCCTATAGAGGGTGGAAGGAAGGACAGGTAACCTGGGAGGAATACAGAGAAATTGCCCGAGTGGCCAGGGATCAGGTTAGTAAGGCCAAGGCCCTGACAGAATTGAATTTAGCCAGAGATGTCAAGGGCAACAGAAAAAGCTTCTACAGGTATGGTGGGGAGAAAAGGAAAACTAGGGAAAATGTGGGCCCTCTCTGGAAGGCAACGGGAGATCTGGTCACCCGGGACACTGAGAAGGCTGAGGTGCTCAATGACTTTTTTGCCTCAGTCTTCACTGGCACTGTCCAAGTCCTAGAAAGCAAAGGAAGGGTCCAGGAGAATGAAAAGCCACCCACTGTAAGAGAAGATCAGCATCCGTGAGTCCTGAGGGAACTGGCAGATGAAGTTGCAAAGCCACTGTCCATCATATTTGAGAAGTCCTGGCAGTCTGGTAAAGTTCCCACAGACTGGAAAAAGGGAACATAACCCCCATTTTTAAAAAGAATAACAGGGAGGACCCCCAACACAAGAGAGACATGAACCTGTTAGAACGAGTCCAGAGGAGGCCACGAGAATGATGCGAGGGCTGGAGCAGCTCTGCTGTGAGGACAGGCTGAGAGAGTTGGGGCTGTTCAGCCTGGAGAAGAGAAGGCTCTGGTGAGACCTTCTAGTGGCCTTCCAGTACCTGAAGGGGCTCCAGGAAGGCTGGGGAGGGACTTTTTATAAGGGCAGTTAATGACAGAACAAGGGGAAATGGCTTTAAGCTGAAAGAGGGGAGGTTTAGATGAGAAATGAGGAAGAAATTCTTTGGTGTGAGGGTGGTGAGACACTGGCCCAGGTTGGCCAGAGAAGCTGTGGCTGCTCCTCCCTGGAAGTGTTCTCGGCCAGGTTGGATGAGGCTTTGAGCAACCTGGTCTAGTGGAAGGTGTCCCTGCTGCTGGCAGGGGGGTTGGGACTGGATGAGCTCTAAGGTCCCTTCCAGCCCAAACCAGTCTGGGATTCTATGATATGATTCTATTTATTCCTACAGTTATTTGCTACCAGAGAAATCAGTTCGTGAGAACTGAATACGAGCTGACTACTTCTAAAGGTGAAAAAGTTTGACTACAAACTCTAAAAAGGCTATTTGAATACTCTGACGTAGGTAAGGTATCCTTCCAAAAAAGCACTGAAAATATTCTGTTTTCTTGGCCTAATCTTTACTTATCATAACTTCACCAAGGGAAAAAAAAATGTTATGCATCATTACTTATTGATTGCCTTAAGTGCACTCCTTAGAGTGTGATAGCACGGCGTGATCGTATCTGTTCACAAAAAGTAGTGTAAGCAGATGCCTACCTCAAAATCTATCTTTATTATTTATGCAATTAAGTGTGTGGCTGCATAAAGCTCTGTGCATATGAGCAGTAATATTATACCAGCCTGACGTGGGTTTCGCTGCTGTATAAACGAAACCCATATTCAATTTACAAAGGTTACAAAACCATTAGCACTGATGGCTTTTGAAGAGTAAACGTTCACCATGACTCATACTTTTGTTCATTTGTGCCATTTGGAAATTAAGGATTCTTAATTGCTGTAATGCACCGTGAGTTCCAACGCTTCTCAGAAGCGGAGGCACATAATTCCCCTGTAATTTGAGTAAAGTATTCTAATTGATTAATTGAGTTTTCTTGTAAGATCGTGCAGGAGTTTTAGATGCGAGAAGGTTATCCTTGTTCTACGTGACATCAAAAATGCCTGAACCTGCAATATAAAGTAATGCTATCGGTGCTGGATTCAAGTACACAGCAATACACTCTAAATGAGATTACCATTTTGGCTGGCAACAAGTGGCTTGTGCTTTTCATCAAACATGCACTATGGGAGGTGAGAGGAGATAAAAGCCTTTTTTTTTTTTTTAGTGCCATGTAACATTTGCTGTCATCCTTGTTCCTTGTGCTGCCTATCATTTATACAATCAATTTTTGTTTTGTTTTTGTTTTACTTGGTGTAATACTTCTCGCTGCAGAAAAACAAGGAGCAGGAAAATCCTGACATAAGCAAACAAAAAAAAAATGTTAAGGAGATTCAGTATTGTTAAGGCAGACTTCTAAAATGAGGAAAGAAGGAGTAAGAAAGAAAGAGAGAGAGGAAATAAGCCTGCAATTGGAAAAAAAAAACCAAACCCTTGGAAATTGGAAAAAATAAACAAAAGTTTATTTTTTGCTTAAAAAATATTTACTCCTTAACAATGAAGTTAGCAAAGTAAAATACTAGCAAATCCATACTGTTGGTAGTTAATTTAACTGAACCAAACCCAGGCTAGTTAACCGTGAAATTCCCTTGTTACTATGGAGAGCTCCTTAAGCTAATTGTATTCCAGGCTTTAGAAGACAGGAGTTAAAATACACACCTAGACTCTGGAAATTACTTCATACATTAAAAAGAAAATAAAATCAAAGTGAATATTTAGTGATTTTGATAGGATTTTTCTTCCTAGACTTTGTCATTTTTTTAGAAAAGGGGTGAATTTTTACTGGATTTTGAGGTAAAAAGTGTTGGTATTTCTAGCACATCACAGGCTACTATAAACTTTATATTAGATAAAAGGTAAAGGTTCATGTAAAAATATTAAGCTATGAGTAAATCTTTCAAAGACATGGCCATCAATAAAATAACTATTTTGCTTGTGTTTCTGCTGAAATGTGACTTCAAATGTAAATAAAAATTTACTATGACAGCATTTCCTGCCTTTTCTAATACTTAAGAAAAGGCTCAAATATCTGCAGAACTCCCCTGGAACAGATATGTTGTTCTCCAAATCTCAGCTATTTTAGGCAAATTTCAGAGGTGTAGAATGATCTCAGGGAACATTTTTTAGTCTCCCTCCCTCTTCTGTCCTTTCTTTCCTCTCCTAAGGCTTTGATCCCCTCAGAACTGTGATGAAAACACTTTCTTTAAATGGCAAACCACCCCTCTTTTAGAGTAGGGATGTTGATTTGTTGCTTCCTCCAGCTTTTGAAGGCACTAAGGTTGCAGAGGACTGGGTGTAATACTTAATTTACTCATTCTGCTGAACTGGGCCCCAAAATTTGGCTTACTTACAGCGTGGAAGGACAAGCCTCTTCCCTTCTCTACCTCCTCACAAACCTGGGGCCATGTGAACCCGCTTGTTTCCTTCCCGGCGCTATTTCAGCCAGGGAGGTGGTGGAGACATCTGTAAAGGTGTCCCTACTCCCCCATTCTCTATGAAGAATTGTGCTTTAATACTACTCAGAGCAGTATTATAGAATGACAGGACTGCCTGCCAAGACCAACTTTTGCTCAGAAAGGTGTTTGGTTGGCTCTTCACTACATATTTTTGAAGCACCCGCTGTTTAAAGGAGTTGGATTTTTTGAGAAGCACATGGGATGCATTTCTCCACCTCGGGACAGAGTTTTGAGGAGATTTATTTCAGAATTCCAGGTTGGGCTTCTGCAGTCTGAGCCTGGAAAAACCCCGACTCGAGCTCACAGAACATTTGACTCAAAGGTATGCGGGCAATGATAGAATTGTTTTGTTGGAAAAGACTTTTGAGATCAAGTCCAGCCGTACCTGTCCACTACTAAACCAGATCTCTGAGCACCTCATCTACCCATCTTTTAAATCCCTCCAGGGATGGTGACTCAACCACCTCCCTGGGCAGCCCGTTCCAGTGCCTGAGAACCCTTTCCAGAAAGAAATTTTTCTTGATATCCAATCTGAACCTCCCTTGGCACAACTCGAGGCCATTTCCTCTTGTCCTGTCACTTGGTCCTTGGTTGAACAGACCCACCCCCACCTCTCTCCACCCTCCTTTCAGGGACTTGGACAGAGCCAGAAGGTCTCCCCTCAGCCTCCTTTTCTCCAGGCTCAACACCCCCAGTTCCCTCAGCCGGGAACTCAGCACACTTGTGCTCCAGACCCTTCCCCAGCTCCGTTGCCCTTCTCTGGACACGCTCCAGCACCTCCATGTCCTTCCTGCAGTGAGGGGCCCAACACTGAACCCAGCACTCGAGCTGTGGCCTCACCAGTGCCCAGTACAGGGGGAAGAGAACTTCCCCAGTCCTGCTGGCCACACTAATGCTGACCCAGGCCAGGATGCTGTGGGCTTCTTGGCTACCTGGGCACTCTCCTGGCTCATGGTTAGCCATCTGACCACTAACATCCTCAGGTCCTTTTCCACCAGGCAGCTCTCCAGCCACTCCTCCCCAAGCCTGGAGCGTTGCGTGGGGTTGCTGTGACCCAATGCTTTGTTGCAAAGGTTTCATTCTCTCTTCTTCCATCTCCTTCCCTCCTCCTCCCTTTTGCCACTTGCTTTTTGTAGCATTTCTGCAAAAATCCATGCTTCCCTCTCTTCACAGAGAGTTTATTCCTAACAACGCCTGCCTCTCTGTCACACCAGCTCACAATTTGTATCACCCAATACACTAAGGGCCACAATTCATTTCAGTCATGGTTCAAAGCTATCCTGAAATAATCACAAAGTGACACTGTGAAATTACTGTAAAAAATTGTGCGGCAGTGTCATGACATTTTATAATTGAGACCTCTAGTACTCATAGCTCTATCAAAGCCCATAAGGAGGAGGGGAAAAAAAATGTATTTTGACAGACATAGCAGCTTGAGATGTGCAAGCAAGATTATATAAAGTCAGCCATGTAGAAAGTTATCGGATGTTCCAGTTTGTGCCCCCATGAAATTGGCACAAATCATCTGGATTTGACTTCACGAAGGTGGTTAGGAGTAACACGAGAGAGTAAACGAGGAGGTAATGGCCACTCGATGACTTAACCTATGTCACAAGGCAACTAACGTGTCAGCAAAGAATCAAATAAAGATGAATGAGCTTATCAGAGAACCATGCACTGCCTCATTGGGCCCAATTTAATTAAAGAGAGAAACTGTTCATATAGAAAGATTAATAGAGCAACCACATACAGTAAGTGCTATAAAAGTAAATTAGAACAACACACAAACACTATTATAGGCAGCTGCTACGTAATGCTTTCTCTCATAACAATAATGAAAATCATGACATGACCAGAATAATTTGACCAGCTGTACACATCTGGTTGGTAAAGGTCTGAGCTTACACTTGATTCACAAGAGCTGAAGATGCTACATGTGTATGAATGAGCTATCTGGTGATAAATAGGAATTTTCCCAGTCAGTCTACTCTAGAGCTTTCTCTGAGTGTGTGAAACAGGTTGCCCTGTTCAGGGAAAGACTCGGGCATGACTCCCAAAAGAAATGTTGCTATATGAAGTTGCATCAGAATACTTCTCTGGATAAGAAAAATATTTGGCTTTGGTCATAGAGGAGCCAAAAATATAAGTACATTTAATTACCCAGAAAAAAAAAAAATCTAATATAAAGAGAATTTGGAACAACCAGCCTAACAAATAATTTACTGTTAAAAAAAAGCAGACAGAAGAAGAGGGGAGTAAAAGGAACAAGATGTAAAATAAATCAAGTTTATTTGGAAAAAAAAAGAAAAGTTAAAGTAGTAGCATTTCACTTCTGGGTTGTTAATGTCATTTCATGGTTAGGTACTTTCAGGTGGACAGTCTGGGTCACCACACTTCACTGCAAGACGACATCATCTAGCACCACCCTCAGCATTTATTTGACTGTTACCAGGCTTGGGGCAGCAGAGTATCATCTCCTTGAGACTCTAGGACAGCAGAGGTATTACTGGCCAGAGCTGATATTAAGATAGGTGTTTGGACCCTCCAAACTAAAAGGGAAAAGTGACATGAAACATTCAGGCAATTTTACCTGTGGTTTAGACTACAGCCTTTTTTTTTATTTTCTCCTATCACTACATCTACCAGCCAACTCAAGAGTGGCAACTCAGCTATTGCTGCTCTGAGTAACAGCAGCAGCAGCTTGCACATCATTTTTCAGATAGCATAGAAGAGCATTCAAGAGATAGCAACAAGTTTCATGAGTTTTCCCCACCACTGTCACATCCTTTGAGCTGAAGCAATAGAAACACCGTATGTGTAAGCACACCATTCCCGACAGCCTCTACAATTTCAGTTTTCTCTTCTTACCCTCTTCCTACACCTACCTGGCTCCTTGAGTAGAAGATTGTACAACAGAAAAGACTAAAAATACATGCCACTGAAAAGTTCCATAACAACTGCAAATCAGAAGAAACTAATATAAGGGGGGAAAAAGAAAAAACAAAAAAGTAGTTTCCTTTTTTTCAGTGAAAACATACACTATATTTACACATGCAGCAATAACACTACAAAGACTTTTTCCTGGTTTCAACTGAGGCAGGGATAATTTTCTTCTCAATAGCTAGAAGAGAGCTGTGTTTTGGATTTAGTGTGGGATTTGTTATGAGAAAAACCTTGATAACAGGCTGATCTTTTTAGTTGTTGCTAAGAAATCAAGGACATTTCAACTACTCATGTTTGGCTAGTGTGGGGTTAGCTAGAAGGACTTGTGTAAACTGGACAGGAAAGTAGCCAGGAGTGATGGACTTAAAATTGGCCAATAGGCTATTCCATATCATATAACATCAGTATATATATTAATATATAAATACAGGCTGGCCAGAAAGTGGGGCTTTTGCTCTGCCAGGATTGCAGTTTTGGGATCTTTCTCTCTCTCTTGCTCCAGCATAGCCACCTGGGAACAGGCTCGGCCCTGGTCAGTGGGTGATGAGCAATTGCATTGCACATCAATCTTTTGTATATTCTATCATTACTATCATCATCACAATTATTATTATTTTAGTTAGTGTTATTATTATTATTTCATTTTGTTTCAAATATTAAATTGTTTTTATATCAATCTTTGAGTCCTATTACCCTTACCCCTCCATTTCTTTCTCCATTCCCCTGCAGGTGGGAGGGTGAGCAAGCGGCTGTGTAGTTTTTAGTGGCCTGACAATAAACTTCAGAGTGCCAGACTTCATTTTCAGGTGAAACCCATTACAGTGGAATTTTTGGACTGTGAGGATTGTCTCATCATCAACGTTATCCCCCTTTTTTACTGTAAGGTGCAGCAAGTTGTGGCCTACATCAGATATTTCAAAAGACGACTCGTAGGTACTCTTCTCCACCCAGTATCATAGAATCACAGACTGGTTTGGGCTGGAAGGGACCTTAAAGCTCATACAGTTCCAACCCCCCTGCCAGCAGCAGGGACACCTTCCACTAGACCAGGTTGCTCAAAGCCTCATCCAACCTGGCCGAGAACACTTCCAGGGAGGAGCAGCCACAGCTTCTCTGGCCAACCTGGGCCAGTGTCTCACCACCCTCACACCAAAGAATTTCTTCCTCATTTCTCATCTACACCTCCCCTCTTTCAGCTTAAAGCCATTTCCCCTTGTTCTGTCACTCCCTGCCCTTGGCCAAAGTCCCTCCCCAGCCTTTCTGGAGCCCCTTCAGGTACTGTGAGGTCCCTAGAAGGTGTCCCTGGAGCCTTCTTTTCTCCAGGCTGAACAGCCCCAACTCTCTCAGCCTGTCCTCACAGCAGAGGTGTTCCAGCCCTCACATCATCCTTGTGGCCCACAAGACTGGCATGGAGAAGTGGGCAGGGAGGGTAGAACTCAAAGGGGTTTGGAAGCTGCAGGCCAGCCTGGCAGGTCCACGGCAGCACTAGAGAATGTAATCCTGCTGTCATTTTGGGGACTAAGAGGACCTTGACCTTGCCTTCCATGGGAAGCACAGAAGCAGGGTAGGAAATGCCTCCAGAGCATTTTCCTATTAAAAGTGTACCTCGAGTTTCTTCTGCACATCTGCCAGAAGTCAATGCTTTTCTCTCCTCTCTGGGGCTCTTCTGATCTTTCACTTTAAAAAAAAAAAGAGTAATCTCTTATGTCATCTCTAGTAGTACATCAGCATGTGCGTGGATAAATTGAGTTCAGATAAATAGGAGTATTTTTAGCTGGGATTGTTCCCTCAAGAAATATGTTTGAGGCAGATTTTTGGCTGCCTGCAATTTTGCCCTACTGTTCAGATGGCACATTGCCCACTCACAGCCTGGTCAGAGCTTAGGGCAAAATTGTCAAACCAACAGCAGTTTAGACGTGCAGTTTCACTACAGTGGATATTATATGATGTGGAAATAATTTCTTTTCACATCATTGAACAGTGCAACCGCCACTTTCTGTTGGCATTGACAGAGGTGAGTCGGATTTGTAAGATAATTAAAAAATAAATAAATAAAATAGAGAAAGAAAAAAAATTGTGAAGGAACTACTACTTGATGCAAATAATGTGGGCTGTTTAACGAGAAGTCCCTGAGCACCCAGGAAATTGCTAGCAATTTATATAAGAGGAAGAGTCTAAAAGGTATTAGTCATTAGTGATGAGTGAAAAAGAAATGGGGTGAGGAGGAGCAGTTATATACAACTCTTCTGCTTCTGCTGTGGTATGATGTTAAGAAAATAAGCATATGATGTATTTATCAAGACTTACTCCTATCAAATATACCAATTATGTGACAGTAAGATTAAAAGAAAATAAAACTTTCCTCTTAGCTGCTGCCTGTTCTCTATATGAAACAAGGCCAATGCAATGGTGCTTTTGGCTGTTGTAGACAGAAAGCTGGAAATTTGGTACAGTCATACCAGTATGGACAGTGGACTTACAGGTTTTCCTTTAAGAGGCTGTGGTTGACATGGTGTTGTCAGTACGTCCACAAGAATTGCTTCCTCTCTAACAGGCGTGACTCATTGTTCCTCCAGTGAATCTTCCATTTAGTTATTGCTGCTTTGTCATCTTGGGACACCTCCCATATATAGGCACAGCAGGAGTATTCATTTCATTTTCCATGGTGAGCCACAGGCCAAAGAGTTGTGAGATGATAACTCATCTCCAAGCGCTGATATCATCATTTCAGAACTCAAGTCAGGCAAGCCTTCTGGAAACAACAACAAAAACTTCAAAGGTTGGATCTTTAACACATTAAATTCCCCCCAAACCCATCCCACATGCACATGCATGCATCTCTGTGACCCCCACCTTTTCCTACACAGCCAGCAATGATTGGAAAATCATCAACAGCTACATGAGCACCACATATAAAGGTGTGCATCTTGATAATTTTTATTTTCTTCATTTTATTTTACTATTAGTGTTGAGAAGGTGAGAGAGCACTTAGCTGCAATGCCTTAGTTCTCCTTGTTGCTGGAGTTGCTCCCGGTGTGGTCTGTGTAAGGAAGGAAAAGTGGCTTGTCCTCCTTCCACTACGTCACCACATGGAAGACAGGCAATGGTCCACAATGGTGGTTTTCTTCTTTGTGATGTGCCTGGTCAAGAACTTGTTCTTGAATAAGTGTATTTAATTCTGAAATGAACCAATATCTGCTTTCCAGCAGGGTTCAGGCTCTTCTCCCTTCTCCTCTTTTCATTAGAAAAATTGGAATTCATGGAGAATCAGCTTTTGCCATAAAACAAAAAGAAATAAAGTTTGTTTTGTTTTTCCTTTTTGTCGAAGAAAACACTTTTTTCTGCTTGAAGGTGTATGTTCTTTTTTGGGGAACGCATAAGAAAGGTAGAAAAAATGGAAGGTTACATCCTAAGAGGATGAGACAAAGTATGTCTTGTGGGACAGGGTCAATATGCGAGCTTTCTCATTTCCTCTCATTGATGCTGTGGTGGCTTCACTGGGCTGACGGCCAAACACAGCTGCTCAACCACTCCCCCCCTCCAGGGGATAGGGGAGAGAAATGGGGGGCAAAGGTAAGGAGACATGTAAGGTGAGATAATAACAATGTAATAGTAATTAATAATGATAATAACTAACTTGTATATATTAAATTTAAAACTTAAAAAATAATATTTTAATAATAATAATAGTAATAAAATATACAAATGAGTGACACCCAGTGCCATTGCTCATCACCCACCGACCAAGCCCGGCCCCTTCCCAGATCACGATCCCGGAGGAGCGACAATCTCGAACCGAAACCACAATTCCGGGAGAGCCAGAGCCCGAGAGAAAGCCAGAGAGAGCAAGAGAGGAAGAGCCCCTCATGGATCTCCTGCCCATGCAGGAGATGGAACAGCCCCTTGGCAGAGCCAAATGCCAAACTAGCTCATTAATTTAAATATTCCTCGCCCACTCAGATCTTGCACTTGCAGACTGGCAAAACATAAAGTCCTTCGACTTCCAGTGACAACTGAAAACATCAGTGTGTAGTCAACGTTCTTCTAACCAATCCCAGCGTGAAACCAAACCCCAGCACTGTTCTAGCTGCTGATAACAAACCCAGCTCTGTCCCAGCTGAAAACCAGGACAGATTCTTAGTGGCAGCATTAAGCCAGGATGTGGAAAGTCAGGTTCAATTATTTCCTGTTAAGAGGACTTCCTTTCAGCATAGTTATGGGATGAAGATGTGATGAGTAATTTGAGAAGAAGCACTTTCCTTCTCTCTGTGGTAGCTACTCTGTTTTGCATACATTTAAGTACGGTCTGTAACAAAATTTTTTCTATCACTTTTTAGAAGGATATCCTCATGCTGTTGCTCCATGTTTTTCTGGAAAATCTATTACGAATCCAAAAATGAGCATGAGTGTAGTTTTCCCACTCTCCAAAAGCATGCCCTAACCTTTAAGACAATGGTCTCAATTTTGTTGGCAGCTGAGATGCTTTGAAAAAACTGACCATCTCGTGTACGTCAGCATGTTCCTTAATAAATCGTGCTCCATGCTATGCTCCACTAGGAATGTGCTCAGGATGGGCCAGGAGCACAGGTCCGTGGTTGAGAGTGACTCAAGTATTAGCTCAAGTAGAGTTTTTTCCAGAAAGTCCCTCTCAGTCCTTTGTAACAGCAATTGTCCACTTTGCAGGTGAGAATAACTCTTTAGCATGTGGGATGTAACACTTCCTTAAATGTTAAAGAGAGATGCTCTAAGGGGACAGTTGAAGTGCTGCAATACGGGTGGTTACCTTCATCAGCGGGCAGGTGAATGAAACCAGGGAACAAAGACAAGTCTTCTGTCTGTGTGGTGAAGCCAGTAACGTCCTCTCCTTTGAAAAAACATTTCCAGCTGTAGCTGCATGGTGAATTTGACTAAAATTGACAAGTAGGTTTGCAATGGTGAACCCATCTTTTTAAGAACACAAATTAATCATTTTAAGAGATATTTTTGCAATGGGCTAACCATAATGTGTCTTCAGTTAAATGCAGATTTCAGCAAGATAGGTATATATATATATACATATATATATATGTACATATACATACATACACACACACACATATGAACTGATCTTCTTTCATACATATAGATGGACAGATCTTCTCATAATCCCATCGGGTGACTGAAGGTTTCCTTTCAAGATTGGGAACAGCAGAGAGGACATGACTGTTTGACAGCACGGTCATCGTGATACTTTTCAAATTGGACACAGTGGGATGCTAAGCCCAGGTGATCCATCCTGCTGAAGGCAGGATTTACAAGATTAGATGCAGTGTCCTGCTAGTATGGCAATGTTGGGTTTACAATCTGCACTAAGACCTACCGTACTACATGATCCCCTATACGGCAAGGGGTCACCTGAATCCCAGGGTCACCAGTGGTGTCTTGGAGATCCCTGCACAAGGTTCATTCCACCCAGTAGATATACCTATAGGCAGCCAGGTTTCCATTTCCTTGCATAGGGTTAAGATTGATTAAATACCTATGCAGTTACTTATAAGAAATCTATTCCTTTCCTAAATTCAGATACCATATTGCTCCCTGCAAAATTCGAGGGAACTGCTTGGGAAGACAGACTTATTTTTGAGTGGGAGGTGGTGGTCAAAGAAATACCATAACAATTATTTTCTGCCTGCACTGAAACTATATACATTTCAACAGTCCAAATTTATATTCTGTTCCAGGATATATGCAAAACAAATTCCAGTGACAGAATTTAAATTAACACATGCTTTATACACAATGGAGGAAACATCCCTTCTCCATGCATTGAAATCAAATGTGATTTTGTATAGACAACCCTGATATATGTTTGCAAACATCCCCTAAAATGTCATTACACTGTGGAAGGATTAAAAACATTGAATCATGTGGTGACCTTTCAGTAGAACAGAGAGTTTAACCCTCAAGCAAAATTTACTATTGAGAGTTCACTGTCTCTTAATTTAGTGCACTTCTTACTATCAAGCAGAATGCAGAATTACATTTTTGCCTTTTATTACCACCAAATTAATTACGTTAGAGTCACTGTTTGGGTAAAAGTAGCATATTCTGAATCATGTTGGGTCTATTCTGAGCCTTGCCTGGCTGGTGCATTTCATTACACATCAAACTATATAACACTCAGCATACCTGGCTCCTAAAATCTGGCAGCAGTTCGCCTACAATAAAGCCTCAGCTGAAGAAGACATCCTACCCAGCAGATGCAAGTAGTGATATGAGATGATATATATGTGTACTATATTCTTACTCATACATTAAAGATAATTAACCCTATGCTTTTGCGGGACTCATAGTGTGAAGTCAGCTTGCAGATTAAATGAGCAATAGGTCCCGTTCAAAGGAATCAGTTACCCTTTTCCCTTTGCTTTTTAATTTCTGGATGGTTATCTAGTTTATAGCTAAACAGGAAGAGAAACAAACTAAAATTTTTAAAAAAAAATACAAAAGAAGGAAGGAGCAAGGAAAAAATAAAAAGGAAAAAGCAAACCTAAACAATGCCTCTTTGTGTGACAGCAACTCTCTTTTAACAGCCTCAAGTGTTTAACATATTGAAACAGTTCATCTTCCTTCAATGAACTTTAATAACTCTGCCAGGTAAGAAGCTATGCTCCATACTTCTTCATGTTGTCTTTTCTCTTCAACATATCTATACTGATCTCCTCATCTGGTCAACTTTACAGCTCCGGTGTTTGGAGACCAGTGAGCACAGTTATTACCATCATCAATAACCTGTCCCACTTTCTCCTCTTCATTTCTCAACCCTTCTCTTTCCCCTTCAAAATCTAATAATAGCTCCTTGCCATGATAGCTGATCAATACAAGAGGGCACCTGTTCACTTTACTCAACACACCATGCTAAAGTAACATGACAAAGGAACAAATATGATTCTGCCTGAATTGTGTCAAGTAACAAGAAAACTATCCAGGAAGTTTCCCTTCGGGGCAAATTTCATGAAACGCTACAGATAACCAATTTTTCGGCATAGAACTAATCTCTTTCATCTCACTTTCTCTTTTGCTTCAGGTATGATAGCTGGAAACATTAATATAGACAAACTTCAGCTGGGCGTTGGCAACCCCAGAGACGCAGCAGCCTGCAAGTCAGCCCACAGCGTGAGCAACCGAATTACCACCATGAACGAAGCGAGGAAAATGTGGTGAGAATGCTCACCCCCACGCAGAGCAGAGCCCTTGATATGCACACAGAGATTATCTTGCTGGGGTTTACAAAACCACAGGGAAGAAAACATTCACATGTCCTATTTGGTGATTTTTTTTTTTTTTAGGTTAATTTGATTTTTAAGGAGCCCATCCATCCTGAACAACATGAATCCTCATTTTTCCACAAATATGCTATCAGCTATTTGTTGGCACTTACAGGCAAAATCTTTTGTTGTATGTAATTCATGTCAAAGGTATATTTGAAGTGTATGCTCACACATGCACGCACATACTAAAAAACGCAGCATCGTAGATTAAGCCCTCAGATAACTCAGTGAAAATATTTGATAATGAAATATTGCTAGTCAAGTAAATCAGAGCTGCTGAATCACTGTCCAGGCAGGAGAATGACAGAGTCTTAAAAGAAGTAAGAGATACTGAAAGAACTCATTGTAGTTATCTGATTATAGTCAATTATTTGCCCGATTAAACTCTTATTATATAAGAATCAGAAGTTGATCTCAAATTTTCATATTAGAGAACATTAAATACTAACCTAACTACTTCATATCCATCCTCTGAAATAAATCATTCTAATTAATTAAGGTTATGGAGCCTTCTCTGTGCAGATGACCTCTGCCAAGCAACCCAGGCTTTTTCTGCCTAACCATACTAGGACATCTCAAACCAGTAAAAGGCAGTACAAAGAAATGCTGTATTGTTTTATTAGATTTAAATTAATGCTTCATTTCCCATCCCAATTTTGTGTTTCAGAAATGAGAAAATTCTGAATTTTTCTTCTGCTATACCAACTGAACAATCAATTCTAAACCAAAGAGATCTCATTTCATTTTCTGTTCAAAAATAAAGCAATGCCATAAGATTTTAAATATAACAGTGTACTTTGTAAAACACTAGCAGGTAGCTAAGCATGGACTGACTTTTAAAATGGATAGCCTGAGACAACTGAACAGAAACCAGCTGTACGTTATTTCAGAACCTATTCCCAGTATAACAAGCAAAACTTCAGGTCACTGTGAAATTACATTTTCCATTTTTAATTCTGATCGTTGTTTTCCTGTTACATTTACACTACTGAAATGATAACAAGAAGATAACTTCAGAGGTTAGCTGGTATTGGAGGAAATATATCACCTGCTTTTAGACAAGTGTTTTATCTTTTTGACACTAATGCTAAGGATTTTCAATAATTAAAAAATAAACCCTAAAAAAAATATTTAATATTACCAGTGTATGTGTTAGATCATTTCCCCTTACAATACCTTTTTGGTGTGTGGACTCAACTAAAATTATTTTCTTTTCCTAATGGTAATGCATCACTTTCTTCTTGATTTACTGCAAGGTAATATTTTTCAAGTTTAGGTAAATTCTAGGGCAGCTCTCAGGCTGTGGAAGTTCTGAGAGTAAGTTACTGTTCTGCAACTAAATATTTCAATACCTAATATTTTCCTACTGATACTTAATAATTTCTGGTATTTTTTATGACTACAATCTCAGGTTGTAACCCCAATCAGATAAGAAACTAAGAAATATTTTCTGTTGTGATGACATAGCTGTTTTATTTTGAAATAACACACACACACTCCTTTGCACTACATACAAATAGTTTTTTTGAGTAACTGATTTTATTCTTGATTTAGCTAAGTTAAATATTTACACTACCCTATAGACAAATCTCAGTGCAAGTCTTTTGCGAGAGAATGAGGAAGAGATTATTTTTTTTTTTCTTTCACTAAGTGACAATATTTTTAGTAGGGCTGAATTGATTTATTTTCTATAGTTAAGCCTCCAGATTATTACATTAATTTTATCACGTACTGAAGGGGCAGTACTTTTTCAGTGTGTGGATTTGCTCTTTTATGGTTGGGTGACTGTGTCTCACGCTCACTGGTATTTCTGACCGGCTGCAGTGACACCTACTGATGGCAGAACTATTGAGTTGGAGGTGAGGTTGGCCAGGCCAGTCCATGGATTTCCACAACATATCTCAGAGAGAGAATAACCTCCAAGGAACCCATTGGCCAGAGACATCACAGTCATTCCTAAAGCTTTTTTTTTTCCACCTTTAATCAGAATTGGCATTCTCCCCACTCAGCATTGGCAAAACGAGGAGCAGACCACGGCAAGACTTGACGTGCATGTGGCCAGTTCCCTCTTTATTTCACACTTGTCTCTCTCTACTCTTGTTTCCAACGTGTTTTTGTAATAGCAATTGCTCTTCCACCCTGGGTTCCTGGCAAACATCTCAAAAGGCAACCTCTTATCTGCCCTCCCACCTCTCCCATACCTTAGTCCACCTAATACTATCATTAGCAAAGAGTACAGCTCTGGCTGCAGCCTAAACCACAACACAATTCAGCTAATAACTACTGCAAGTGACACTGCATTCTGCTCATAGTTAAAAGTGGGGTTTTTTTTAAAAAAACAACAACGATAATTTCCACTCTTGGAACATCTGTGACCCATTCCCAAGCTGCTAAGGGAAAGCACCATTACTGTTGTAAAGCCAAGCATCCCTCCCACTCCACCCCACAGACACACATGCCTGCTCCGTCCCTCCCTCCAGCACACACAAGAACAAGACACACTTTTTTTTTTTTTTTACCTTTCTGACTTAAGAAAAATGACAGAAAAGTATCTTAACTTATGACAATGACTCCCAAGGTGCCCGTTTTCACTTTACTCTGGCACAAGATGCTTACAGTCAGTGGTTTTCTTTTGCAGTGCATCATGCGGTAGCACAGAGACTAGTTTTTAATTTTTTATGTTATTTAAGCAATATGTTATCACTATTTTATTTTCCACCTTTTTTCTCTTAGAGCACAAAGGAGAGTTGTTCATGTCTTTCTCTGTGCAGCACGAGTCTTTTTCACATGCTGTAAGCTCTGGGTCAAATATTCATGTTTTATTAGAGTAAAATCTTTGCAAAGAGAAAAGCCACTGTGCTGGAAAATCAGCACACTGAAAAGCACGTTCCTTTTGGTAAGAAGTAACTGTAACACTGTGGAAGAGTTCAAACAAAGGTGGAAACAAATAATGAACATTTACAACATCCTCTTTTTTTTTTCACCTGACATAAGAACTGTCTGTATGTATATCTTTACTTATATAGGATACACTGCAGTTATAAAGCTGGGAGGAAAAAAAACCAACAACAAAAAAAGAAAAGAAGAAAGAGGAACACTAAACATAATTTAAACAAGTAATAAGAACTTAATTTGCCAAAACTGTCAAAAGTATTGCCGACATTGCTGCACATGACAAAACTCATCACTTCATTGCGATTGCCTCAGAACTATATGGCTTAGCTTTGAATAGCTGTCCTTAAAATCTGGCAATTGAAAAACAAGTGTAAGGCACCAATTAACAAAAATCTCAAAAAAGTTAAAAGGGAAAGGAGTTGTGCTCCAGGAACCAATTACAATGTTTGCTACTCTCTAGTGCCACCACATGGAATGATATTGGAATATAATCCAACCATCACAGAACCAAGGAACTGACTGTAAATAATACATCGTACACCATACTTCAGTGTGACAGCGGAGAAAGATATATAATCTCCTTTCTACTGTGCGAAACTCAGCCTGCATCCTCGTGAAAGTGGAGATGTCCCATTTCTAAGAGCATGAATGCACTGTAGTAAAAGCAAAACAGTCAAACTGCTTTATTCCTCCAATAAAAGAAAGAACCATTTGGTAAAAGGATGCATTACACATTTTCTATTTAAATCAGTTTATAAGAAACAGATGTTAAGTTTCCTTTGGTAAGAAAAAAGAGGGCTTATAAATGAATTAAAGTGACTTCCTCTGTGGATCTTCTCCTCTTCTTTGTTCCTTTAAAACTTCATGTCAAAAGTGAAGCAAACTGAAATATAAGGTGCTATAATAAGCTAGCATAAGAAGGACAAACTGTATTTAACTGCCAGTGCCATAAAACATGTCAGAGCATCCTGTGCTATAGCACAAGAATCAAACACGGGCAATTGAAGTACTTATTAAAACAAAGGGACTGTCAAACACGAAATACCAACGGTATTTCCCTATGCTGGCAAATGCACGAGAGAGGCTGTGAGAACGGCTGTATCACAAACCTGCAGGGTGGAATTGCAGTTCCCTGTTTGGCTGAAGACATAGGACAAGCTGGCTGCAACACTGGGATGAAGCAGGGTTGCAGGAAAGGTTTTGGGGACAGGGTTGATCTAGGCTAGGGAACTACTTCACTACATCCAAGATAATCAGCCAGCTCAAGGTTTTTTCTTTATTTCTTCTGTGCATTTCCTAGATATATACATATATATAATATATATATATATATATATATATATATATATAAAATTATTCTATGTATATGAACATATATGAGTAGTTGGTTTGGGGTTGTTGTTTTGGTTTGGGTTTTTTTTTGCCCTCCTACTCATGTCACTATTGTCTTTTAAAAAGCTTTAATTAAATATCAGCCTCTGTGGTCTCAGGCCAGTGTTTCACGCTCGGCCATCTCAGTGCAGGCGGGCTCAGGCTCCGTGCAGGAATGCTGTCTCCCGCATGGCTCCACTGAACTCATCCTTAACAATCTACTCCCGCTTACCTAACTTCAACACTATTTTTCCCAAGACTGCATTAATGAATCCAATAAATAAAGCATTGTATCACCCATGTGGTATAGACATTAATTTTAGAACAAAACTTTAATCAATTTAAATTTATGTACTGATGCAGACACAATCAATTTGAACTTCTTATGACAATTAACAAAGCTTTTGCTACATCCCTAAAACACACTGACCCATCAATTATGGTTTGCATCAAACTAATGCTAATGGTACTTCCTTCTTCCTTAGGCTGTCAGCAGCCTACCTGATTGGTCAACTTCAATGCAGCAGATCAATTAATATAAATTATACATGCACGGAAAGATGGGTTAATATCATAAGTTCATTTAATTAATTGTGTTTGATTAAATGAGGTACTTTCATTAGCCCTCTTAGCCATGAACCATATATACATCATAATCCTTTTACAAGCTCAGCCGTCCAGACACAGACCTGACATTGGGAGCATATTCAAATTACCAGCCGCAGCCATGCAAACCTCCCTGCATAATTAACAACTAAACGAGCTGCAGTCACTTAAGCTGAAAAGAAAACTGTTCACATCAACCTCTCTGATACTGTTTAAATTGAAGATGTCATGGGTAAAACAAAGGTGAACAGACAATGGTAATTAAAAATTAAAAAGGACAGGGGGGATTTGCTACTAATGGAAGCAAAGTGAAAAGAGGGCTAAGGGCCTGGATTTGGAACAGAAAAAAAAAAAAAAGAAAAAAAAAAGAAAAAGGATGCCAGTGTTAGGTGATTCTGCTCTATAAGAGTGAGCCAGGGTGAGCTGTGTGTGTCAGGCTTCAGAAAGAAAAGGACAGCTTAGCACAGAGATCATCCTAGAGCTGGGTGAACTTTCTCAGAACACTACATTAACAGCAAGAGAAATCCTCATATGGGCACAGCCAAGCATTTTGGTTTTATTCCATACAGGAAAGAAGCTCTTTCCATGGGAAACATTGTATTTTCCTCAACTGAAAATGTCTAAAGAGAAGTCTAAGACCTGCCTCCTTGGCTTACCTACCTGGTGTGAAAGGAATTCTTTACAATGAACTTTCCTAGAAGTAACTTAACTGAGTCCCAACATGAAAAAATACATAGATCTGAAGGAAGTTTTCCTCTTATCCTTGGTTCGATGCCTGCTCTTCCAGGCACAGTTTCAATTCACAGTTGTGCTCAAGATACAGCAAATGCTGTGGCTCTACAGCAGCGAAAACATAAGCGTGAAGAAGAAACCTCAGAATAACTTGCTGACTACAAGTCAGCAGCATCGCCTTGAAACAAAAATATTGGTATCGTGTCCTGATGACATTCTACATGTTAAATACAAAAGAAATCTATGACAAAAGCCCATGGGCATTCAGGGCTTCCAGCTGCTGGTTCATTATCCCTGGTAAAAATATGTATTAATTACTATTATATTCCAAGCAGAAAAGCATAGCTATGATTCTTCAAACCAGCAGCATATTATAAACATATTGCAGCATTTTTCTCAATAACTTCAATACTTCAGTATTCAACTAACTCCCAATTAGTTATGGGAAATCATACTGCAGATACAATTCAAACAAGGCATTAAGATACCATTAATATACAATAAAAAGTCATGTTTTGGGATACTCAAACTTCTTTCAATGTTAATTTCAGCATCTACCATTTGATAAAAACCTCATTACAGTGGAATTCTTTTGAATTCGTTAGCAGACTCTCTGCCCACAAATGCTGCCCTGTGTAAAATCAGAAGGAGCACTTTGTGTTAAAACAGTGTCAGTGGAAGAAGATGACAGAAAGACAAAAGACACTCCAGAGTAATGTTGACTAGCCATAGCTTCCAAAAGACATGAGTTAATTTGTGTGACTGTCCTGGAAACTCACAGGAACTTACTGCTAAATGTCAAAGGCATGCAAGTTGTCCCTATTCTTGTTGTCCCATCTCAGTGACGCTGTGCACAGGGATGCTCCACTGCAAGATCTCTGGAGCTGGTACATAAATGTCCTTTAAACATCTATTTTGACCACAAGCCCCCATATTAAAAAAAAAAAAATAATCTTTCTCTGGTCACAGTAAAACAAACAGTTACCTTAAAATAAATAAATAGCAGCAGTTTCAGCATTTTGGTAACCAGTCTATGGTTCCCATTTTAAACTACTGCAGTGCAAGACCATGACTTGCTCTGGTGATGTTCACAGACTATTTGTAGCCTTCTGCTCTTAGACTCACAGACTGGTTTGAGTTGAAGGGATCTTTCAAAGTCATCTAAGTCCAAGCCCCCTGCAGAGAGCAGGGACATCTCCAACCAGATCAGGTTGCTCAGAACCCCGTCCCACCTGATCTTGAGTTGTTTCCAGGGATGGGGCTTCTACCACCTCTCTGGGCAACCTGGGCCAGGGTTTCACCATCCTCACTGTGAAAAACGTCTTCCTTACATCTTGTCTAAATATCCCCTCTTTTAATGGAAACAATCACAGAATTTTGACAAAACTGAGGAGGAGGAGAACTGTCATGTTACTGCATACACTGAACTAAACATCAGCCACACTATTCATCATTATTATCTGTGTGTTACACTACTGAGACAGAATTGATCTGGGAAGGAAAGCGCCTGCTCAGGAACTGCACTGCTGTCATGTGGAATTTTTATAAATAAGCATTTGTAGAGCTATGATGGGTTAAATTTCCCCAAATTCTAGCAGGTACTTTACTGCATAACTCTGTCTTTGAGCTTGTATATACTTCCAATAAATATTAATAAAGTCACTTTTTTAAGTGCCTTAAGTAGAGGGAGTACCATACGGTTTATCCAAGGAATTGTAGCCCATAATTCCTCATGCTCTCAAAAGCAAGTGTAGTTACAACTTGATCTCTTAGTAGTCTTTTTATCCAGGCCATGTTTCTGTTTGAGTGCTTTGGTGAAGAAGAAGAATCTGTAAACCCAAGATTTCCTAATTTTTATGTTGGTGAAGTTCTCATTTTGAGACACAAGTGTGCAACCAAGAAATAAACTACAAGTTGTTTCAGGATGAGAAAGAAGGAGAAACACAGTCTGAGCATAGTGACCATCAAACAGGATAGAAAAATATCCCTGCAATTACAGTCTGTCAGTAATTTCAAGCAGAATCCAAACAGATGCTTTATTCATGTAATGACAATCTATGTCTTGTTATAGTTCACCTTCTCTCTCATACATACTTGCTTTCAACATGTAACCTTTAAGAATTCAATTCCTGGAGTTTAACTAATCTGCTTTCTCTACTAAAGCATGAATAATATGCCTAAGTATTGCTAATTCAGCATTGAAAAATAAATTACACTTTAAGCCAAACAATTAACCCACAACTTCAAAATGCTTCTATGTTTCAATGAATGTTGCAAGGAGAAATAATGAGGCTGCCCCTTCTGCTGCCCTCATCTTAAAATCTATGAAAATTTCACAGGATCAAGTAATATTAAATCAAGTTGCTGCTGACTCAAAACTCCATCCAATAACTCATCACAAAAGCAGCCTTACTCCAAGTTTTAAAACTTTTCCAGAGTGGGTCTTTCTTGGGGTATTCCCGCAGAAGATTTACCACGTTCTCCTGTTGGCACCACATGTGTCAAAAGCCAAACGTGACATCCTTAGGGAAATATACTGCAATTCAACATGACTTGTGCAGAATTGGGTACTAATCTTACATCTTTATTCCACTGAAAACGTGTAAGTTAACTCTGATTTTAAAAGTCCAGTATAGTTCCAATCCCTTCTGTAAACTTATAGAGAAAAAAGCAGCAAGCAGTTCCTACAGTTTTCTTCTAAATTACTCCGCCCTGTGACCCCAAATATCAGAAGGCTGTTCCATATTCTGAAGCATATCCAGAAAAGTGTAGAAAGTAACTGAATTTCTAATTTAAACATAGGGAAAGTCAAAACAATGACAATAACAATCATAAACCAAATTTCATTTTAAGCCTTTCTCCTGAGCTGAGTAAGGGTATAATTATTTTCTTTTTCCTCTGCAACTGAAACACAATATTAGTGCTCTGTGCTTTCTCTGTGACACCTGAAGGTATCACTGACATTTAAGTGCTGCAGAGAATTCAGAAACATCTTCTGTTTTAGGTGTTAGTTAGGTCATCAGTAACTGCAGAAGAAATACTTCAGCTCAGAACTTGCATTTCAACTGGAGAGAAAGTTTTTTGGTACCTTTTTCCTTTCTTTTTCCCAGTCAGAGATCAGATCATCTTTACCTTAAGCTTCTGAGACTTCTGGATCAGTGTCCGTGATGGTCTCCACGGTTCTAAAGCACAGTATATTTTTTTCATTTTATCAATACTCTTTTGCTCTTACATTAGTTTTTGCCCTCTGAAAAAACAATTTTAACCTAGTTTCACGTATGCACAGGCATTTATAACTAAAATTATCAAGAAAAAAATAGTAAAAACTGGTAACTGGAAAGTTAGTAAAAGTTGGCAAGCCAAATAAAATATTAAAATAAGGGACCACAGGAGCATATCCAACATACTCTATAAGCCAAGTGACATCCACTTCAATGTAGAGTTCATGTTTTGTCTACTTGTTTCTTAATTTTATCAACAATTTTGCAGTGGTATAAGGAAATATTAGATAACCTTCAAAACCTACCAGGTAGTTATTACAATTTCATAGTTTAAAAAACAAAACAAAACAAAACCAACCCGTTATAAACAACCACTGACTGGCTTCCAAATTAATCTTTTATAATATCTTTCAACAAATTAACACGCAACACCTATTCCTCAGACTGAAAGAGCTTTTATCACTATCATTGGCACTGAGATGTCCAAAGGACTGTATCTTGCATTTATACAGACCCTTTATTTTTAGTAGATTTTGCCCTCAACAAAAAAATCTTCTGAAAAAATTACCTTTGATATCTTTAAAGATTTTCAATCTTCTAATTGGTATTATCAGCAACACATCTTCAACTATGAAAAATGTCATGTCATGCTACTTTTAATTCTTGTGAGCTATCCTACAGACATCATTAAAACCTATGCAACTTCTTGCAAAATACACAGTTGAGCATAAAAAAAGGAAAAAATAATTATTTTAAATGGCCTTTGTATACTAAACCAGATATTTTCCTTAATGAAAACAGACAGAACTTTATTAATATCTAAACCAAAGGAGATCCTGAGTCCTTGTGCTAGATATTTAGAGTCAAGTCCTGTGATATCGGAAACTCAGGCAGCACAAGACAATAGATCAGTTCACAGCAACACAAAATTCAGATATCATATACAATACACATAGAATCATTTAGGTTGGAGAAGACCTTTAAGATCAAGTCCAACCGTAAACCTAACACCGGCAACTACACCACTAAACCATGTCCCTAAGCACCACATAGAATCCTGGAATGCTGTGAGTTGGAAGGGACCCACCAGGATCATGGAGTCCAACTCCTGTCCCTGCACAGGACAATCCCAACATTCACACCATATCCCTGAGGGCCTTGGCCGAATGCTGCTGGGATCTTGTCAGGCTTGGTGCCATCAGCACCTCCCTGGGGAGCCTGTTCCAGTGCTCCACCACCCTCTGCCTCAAGAACCTTTTCCTCATGGCCAACCTCACCCTCCCCTGCCACATCTTCCTGCCATGGCCTCTGCTCCTGGCGTTGGTGGCCAGAGAGAAGAGATCAGTGCCTGCCCCTCCTCTTCCCCTGGGGAGGAAGTTCCAGACCGCCAGGAGATCTCCTCTCAGTCTCCTCTTCTCCAGGCTGAGCCTCCAGGGATGGCAACTCCACCACTTTCCTGCCAGGCCTCATAGCACACACAGAGGTGTCAACATACTACATCATGGTCACTTTGTCACCCTAAGTACTGAACTCCACAAGTACTCTTGCAGCAGCTGGAATTTGTCATCCTGTGGTCAGAGCATTCTTATTTCCATGAAAGAAAATGTTTACCCAGAAGGCTGTGCTGCCATCCAGAGAGACCTGGACAGGCTGGAGAGCTGGGCAGGGAAAAACTTGATGAAATATAATAAGGGCAAGTGTAGGGTGTTGCACCTGGGCAGGAACAACCCCAGGTTCCAGTATAGGTTAGGAAATGATCTCCTAGAGAGCAGTGAAGGGGAAAGGGATCTGGGAGTCCTGGTGGACAGCAGGATGACCATGAGCCAGCACTGTGCCCTTGTGGCCAGGAAGGCCAATGGTATCCTGGGGTGCATTAGAAGGGGTGTAGTCCAGTAGGTCAAGAGAGGTTCTTCTTCCCCTTTACTCTGCCACATCTGGAATATTGTGTCCAGTTCTGGGTCCCACAGTTCAAGAAGGACAGGGAGCTGCTTGAGAGAGTCCAGCACAGAGCCACCAAGATGATGAAGGGAGTGGAACATCTCCCTTATGAGGAAAGGCTGAGGGAGCTGGGGCTCTTTAGCTTGGAGAAGAGGAGACTGAGGGGAGACCTGATTAATGTTTATAAATATTTGAATGGTGAGTGTGAGGAGGATGGGGCCAGGCTCTTTGCAGTGATGACCAATGATAGGACAAGGGGCAATGGGTGTAAGCTGGAACACAGGAGGTTCCGCTTAAATTTGAGAAAGAACTTCTTTACAGTAAGGGTGACAGAGCACTGGAACAGGCTGCCCAGGGAGGTTGTGGAGTCTCCTTCTCTGGAGACATTCAAGACCCGCCTGGACGCCTTCCTGTGCGAACTCATCTAGGTGTTCCTGCTCCGGCAGGGGGATTGGACTAGATGATCTTTCGAGGTCCCTTCCAATCCCTAATATTCTGTGATTCTGTGTGATTCTGTGAAACAAGTTGGATTGAATTCATTGTTAATTTGTTTATCTATACAGTATTTAAAAGCTTTTATATTTCAGCAGCTTTCTTTGGCATAAGAATGTTAAGCCCATTAAGATTCAAAATGCCCATTTAGAAACCAATCAAGTATCGAGATTCTTCTTTCTTTGAATCAGAGGCTTTTTATATATTTTAAATAAAATCAGATTACTGCCATTACTTCCAAGCTTGGAAGAACCAGGGTGTTATACAGAATTCACTGGTGTGTGCCTTTCTTTCAAGCTGTGTAAGTAATAGCAGTGCTCCAATTTTTGTTTTAAATACATAGAAAAAAAAAAAGTCTTGATTTTTAAACCATAAAGAGAACTGAAAGCTCTTTATAGTGAGGATCAGTTTCCTTCAATTGATTTTAAAGGGCCATTTTTGGACACAGGATTTGCAGTGTGGGAGGAAAAGAAAAGGGTGAAGGAGAACAATTGTCTCACTTTTTAAAAAAATCATGAAATTCATTACAAGAAATAAACCTGACAGGGGAAATAGAAAACCCCAAACTTTGCATTATTCTGGTTTTTGGGTTGTTTTTTTTTTTGACAAGTGAACCTTTTTCCATTTTTAGGTGGGTTTACATGAGTCTTGTCAAGAAGCACTGTTAATACTGACAGCTTTATTATTTCTAAATTTCTTTTCACTGTTATTGGAAACACTATTTGCACCACATAGGCTAACGTCATTATAACACAGCGGCAGGGGTGAAGGGAGCAATATTTATGTTGCTCTATGTTAAGAATGAAACTTGGCAGCTTTAGCACTTGTATTTTGCAAGTGTATGTGTGCATGTACTGGAAGAGGATCACACTTTCCTCTTGGAGGCAATAGTTTCTAAAGCATTGCATTCACAGTCAAAAACATTTTTTGGCCGTCATTGAAAGAAGCATAAAAACATATTGCCTGTTGCAGTAAAACCTGTTTTATACACTAAGGTCTTTGAAAACTCTTTAACTTCAAACTTGTTCTCTGCTCACCAAAAATGCTTATTGGATTAAAGAAAATGAGCTACTTATAAGTGAAAGCCTCCCCTCCCACATACAAACACATACACATGCATGCTTGGTATTCTTAAATGTGTATTTTAATAACATCGTTCAGTGAGAACACTCGTGATAATATTCACCAAGGAAAAACACTACTGAAGTCATAACTGCCCTTCTGCAGGGATTAAGAAACTCATTTTATTAATATTAAAACCTAACTACACAGGCAATACTATTTTTTAGATTTTTTTTTTTTTTAATTTAGCAGTATTTTCATATTCTGGATACTATCTAACATTAGGCAAGCAATTTGAGGGACCTAATGGAAAGCTACCAGCAGCTGACTCCTCCAGCTATTTGCTAATATTTTCATAAGGAAGGGTGGCAGTGGTATGAAAAATGTGGGCAAAGGATTGTAGTGCTTAGTGGCTACTAGCAGAAAAAAAGCATACTAGTCTTCAGAAGCAGCACAAACTCAAACAAACGCTGTATATTATCAATGCACGCAGTTAGAATTTCATAATTACAAAATTTTCAGTGCTGAATTCCAAATTACATGAGAAGACTTACCATGGCTTCATGTAATCTCTGAAATTATGACCAGAAGCAATAATTTATGAACATGGACTTGGCTGAAAGCAGAATTTGGTGATTAGAAAAACAGACTGGGAATCCAGCACTAGGACTCGGGCTAGCTCCAGTTTGCAGCCATGAGAACCTCCCAGGCTTCAGGCTCCCACCGACACAAGAAATACCAAATTAAATTCAATAGAAGCAAAAGTAATTCAGTGGTTGAGTGAGAAGAAAAAGTCCCATGCCTTGTCCTCTGTATTTACCTACTCTGGTCTGGGACTTTTCAGACAGGGGTTGACTTCGTCTTTTTTTCCACAGACTTTCCTTTTGCCCCTGGGCAAATCACTGATGGTCACAGGTACCTCATTTTGAAATTGAGACAACTACCTGCTCCCACACCTCAAACCTGTGCTGCCAAACGCACACATTAATGTCTAGAAAGGACTTACAACTCCAGTGAAGGAGACCACCAAAGGAATTTCAGTATATATAATACTTGGACACAAATTCAACCATAGTAATGGAACTTCAGGTCCATAGGATTTTGGAACACCCGAACTGGAAGGAAATTTGTTGGCTCTTGCTAACGGAGAAAATCAAGTCTAAACAATTATTTTTTTTGTATGCACTACAAAGAAGCATATTCTTTAGAGGTAGTAAAATCCAAAAAACTATGAAAAGAAATCCCTGCCTCAGAGAGCTTGTCAGCTTAGCAAAGAGGTGTTGTGGCGATGGAGAAGTATCCCTTTGCCTTTTGAAAAGAGGGTGTCCTCTCTCCCAAAACTTGTGGCCAAACTAATGGCCTTACTGCCATTACTAGA
>OU015525.1:95238700-95241200 GCA_907165065.1 Caprimulgus europaeus | reverse complement strand
TGCATGTAGCAAATGTTCTTCTGGCAATGGAAAGATGTTGGGAGAGAAGTTATATCCCATCCCCAACAAATGTGCAGCTTTAAATAATCAGAACAAATGCTTTGCTTCCCTTGCAAAAATGTTCAGACATCAGGTGTTTGTGTGGTCATGGGAAAGACAAGTGTCAGTCAGTGAGGCATACCCTGCTCTTCATGTCACATCTTCACCAGAAGCAATACAGAAAGAGATTAAACAATATTCTGTTGAAGATGTGGCACCACATCTTTTCTCAGGTATTCAGTAGTTTTTACTTTCCCTTTTTCTAAACAGTGCGTTCCACAATGGGAACAGCTTCTAAGTGCTGAGATACAAAAAATGGACTGTGATACCATATATTAATACACCTCAGTTCTCTTCAGTCTTCTGGTAAAGGTAAAATAAAGAAAGAAGGGCAAATAGAGAAATTGGACACTGGACAACCATTAGAAGTAAAGCAATGGACTGAAATATCACAGCACGGGTTGAATCCTCATTCAGGCTGTGACAGCACGAAATCTCCAGGCTGAAGTTATTTCAGTCATTTGGTTAAAGTAAAATTTGAACCTTAATATGCTCTGGCCCCAGGGAGCCCAAGGGCTGGTAGCAGCTCACATCCTCTCCACTGCCACGCATGTATCCTCTATGTATGCCCTTTTCTCTTGTTTTGGATACCAAGACCTATTGATTTAATTGTTCATCAGTTTAATTACCAAGGCATTACCATGCCTAAAGAGTAAGGAGTCAAGTTTGCACTAATGGATTGCAGGTTTATTTGAAGTTGAATATGAAGAATAACCTTATAAAAAACCCTACCATTTAATCAAAAAATATTATATGTTTTCTGAATTGTGATTGCTAGTTTAGCTCTTGGATGATTGATCATGATATAAACAGTTCCTTGTCCTATTATTTTTAATCAATGCTACTTTTTTTTTTCTTTGCAAGATACATATAATGCAGTGACTTTATATAGGAAGCAAGTTACAGGAACAGTTATTTGAAAACTGGAAACATGGGAGCTTGTTTCTCTTTATGATAGTTTAACTTGGCTGGCAGCCAAACACCACACAGCCGCTCACACTCATCCCCGCCCAGGGAATGGGGAAGAGAATTGGAGGCGTAAAGGTGAGAAGACTTGTAGGTTGAGATAAGAACAATTTAATAATTGGAGTAAAATAAAATTAAAATAGTAATGATAATAATGATATGATACACACACACACATATATATTAAAATAACTGAGTACAGTGCAGTTGCTCATCACCCAGCGACAGTGATCCCAGAGGAGCAAAAAGGAACCCTGAACCTGAAACCACAATCCTGGAAAAGTGAACCAATTCCCGAGAGAATCCCCAGTTTTCTGGTCAACCCTGGTTAATATATTGAACACAATGTGATACGATACGGAATATCTCATTGGCACATCCAAATGCCAATTTAGGGTTTTTCCAATTACTACACTTCCCACCTCCCAGTCCTCTGCACTTGTAAACCACCCAAACACAATGTCCTTCTACCTTATCAACATTCTTTGCATAACATATCCCCCACTGAAACCAAAGCACAACTATTCTAGCTACCAAGAGGAAAATTAAGTCTATCTTAGCAAAACCAGGATACCCTTCTACTTGCCAAAATTATCCTCAGGATGCCATTGACCCTGTGCAAGAACATAGGAAAAAGACTTTAAGTTCAATGGATGGCCTCCTCCTATGGTATTGATTTTGGACAGTATGTTGACAGAATTACAAGGTGCAGTGTAAGTCTCTGTGGATAACTGTTACTTCTGCAATTTATTCTCTTTTTACTAATTCACAGGAATCACATCAAGCCAACTTCTTCTCCAAATCATACCTTAATGGATACTGTGGACACTTGTGCTCGGAAGGTTTCACGGGCTGGTAATGCTAAGAGGTGTTGTAACATGTCTACCAAAGTAAGAAAGCCCAAAGGGAGAAACAGGATGAAAAACACAAATCCCTCTGAGTTATGCAAATACAAGATCAAATAGAAAATATAGAAACCAGCCACAACAGCAGTTTTGAGAAAGTCATGTGCCCATCCCAGGTGGCACAGGGCAATATGGAGATAACTTAATTCTATTTAATTCTATTAGGCAATCTTCAGAAGATTTGGAAGCATATCCCAAGACATTTATCTGAAGTTTGTTTCAGATGCAGTTGGGTTACAACTGAAATCTTATAAAATATTTTAGCGGAATCTTTTCCTAAATAAAATCATTAGATAAAGTAGGCAGTCATAATTTTTATTTGGTATTCGTACGAAAGGCACATAATGAGAAAATTAATCAAACCTCATATTGGTCAATTCACATTTTTGGTAAAAATAAGGACTCCAATCAATTTTTATTTCAGATTAATTCCAGCTCTCATATTGGAGACTTGTAATCAAACATTTCATTTCAGTATTACTTTATAGAAAATTCATATAAATAGGTTAATCTCTATTAACATTTATTTA
>OU015525.1:95173700-95233700 GCA_907165065.1 Caprimulgus europaeus | reverse complement strand
CATAGTCATGGGGGATCCCCTTAAGGTGTCTGACTGAGCATGACCTGTCTGCTGCCCCTCAAAACATCCCTATACTTCACATTCCCTTGTAAATCCCGATCGATAAAATTGTTCTTGGAGGAATAATGTGAAAATGAGGAAATCTGGTTAAGGATTTTCATAATTACAATTGAACTTTTTGCAAAGAACAGGTATTGTCCTGCTCAGGTCAGCATTAAACTTCACCTGCTCAAGGTGTTACTAGGCTTTATGGGAATTATAAGTGGCAACTTCTCGTCTCTATTTTTCGCTGGTGATGAGCTCCCTGGATTCACTAGCTGTAACAACTGAAATACAATCAGATGTTACAGTACTGGAGTCCGAAAAACATGATGGACGGTGGGGTGGAACCCCAGCTAGGGTCACTATCTAGCAGGGTATGTGTTCATCGATGCATTAATGCAATGGAATCTCAAACTGAGTTGGGTTGGAAGGGACCTTAAAGATCATCTAGTTCCAACCCCCCTGCCATAAGCAATCTAAACTGCGCTTGGCACAATTTGAGCCCATTTCCTCTTGTCCTGTCACTTGTTCCTTGGTTTAACAGACCCACCCCCACCTCTCTCCACCCTCCTTTCAGGGACTTGGACAGAGCCAAAAGGTCTCCCCTCAGCCTCCTTTTCTCCAGGCTCAACAACCCCAGTTGAACAACCCTCAGCCATGAACTCAGCACACTTGTGCTCCAGACCCTTCCCCAGCTCCGTTGCCCTTCTCTGGACACGCTCCAGCACCTCCATGTCCTTCTTGAAGTGAGGGGCCCAACACTGAACCCAGCACTCGAGCTGCAGCCTCATCAGTGCCCAGTGCAGGGGGAAGAGAACTTCCCTGGTCCTGCTGGCCACACTAATGCTGACCCAGGCCAGGATGCTGTTGATTTTCTTGGCCACCTGGGCACTCTGCTGAGTCATGTTCAGCCAACTCATCAACACCCCCAGGTCCCTCTCTGCCCAGCAGCTCTCCAGCCACTCCTCCCCAAGCCTGGAGCGCTGCCAGGGATTGTTGAGGCCAAAATGCAGAACCCGGCACTTGGCCTCATTGAAACTCATGGTCCTGGCCCATGGATCCAGCCTGTCCAGATCCCTCTGCACAGCCTCCTGACCCTCCAGCAGATCAACACTTCCACCCAGCTTGGTGTTGTCTCCAGGAAGACACAAAGGAGGACATAAGCAAGTGTATGATTTACCTTATTCCCACCAATGTTTGGGTTTCAAAACATAGTTGAGGAAGAAAGATGCTTATTTTTTTGTCAGCAAGTCAGACAGTATCACCAAACCAGTAGGAAACCACAGTAAACCACAGTTTTGGAGAACATTCCATAATCTGACACTACAGAAAAGTGAAACAAGGCTGAGAAGTATAACAAAAGTATGTACTAACATATCAATTTTATTCTCACATGTCCAAAATCTTTTTCTTTCAGCCTTCCCACAGCAACTTTTTCACTGGTTCACTCACAAGTACTGCAATACTTGTCATGAATGCGAAGTAAAATGCACAGGGTCATACTGAACATCAGCACTTGCTTAAACTAAAGTACAAGAACTTCTATAGTGGAATTTATGGAGTTTGTAAATTTGGTTAGAAGTACTTTATAGCTGATCTATTACTCTTTCAACCTCAGAAAACACAAAAACTAGTGTCTTTAAAAAAAAAAAAAAGGTAATAGCCTAGAAAATAAGATGAACACAACTTCTGCAAAATTTATTATTTTTTAGTTTGTGGCTTGCACAAGAAGAAGGGTTCTACTGATCAACACATGGAGGAAATACAGTGTCCCTAAGAATTCAGTGCCCTTTGTAGGAGCTTATGCCATCAGAAGACCCAGATTACTGCAAGGCCTAAAGCAATAATACAGGGAAACAAAAGCAAAGGGTTTTTCACCCCTTGTCTCTCATATGGTTGCAGGCACTACATGTGACATTGGATTGCAACAGGAAAAGGATGGTTTACAGTGTGAATATTCCCATTGTTAAGTATGTGCTAGGGTTTTTTTTCCCATGGACAAAAGACAGAAGTCATTTCCTTAGCTATGAGTAAAGACCAAATGGAACAGTTTCAAATTAGTAAATATGAAACTATAAGCAAAGTTGCTGAAAGATTCTGAAGTGTACCCAGGTAGAGACCCTAAAAGTCTGCAGAAAAACACATCCACTACATATACACCATATCTCCTAAGGACTGTTGTTACACTTTGTTTAAATACTGAAGTTTTTTATGGAGTTATAATGGAGGAAAAAGCAATAGAAACACTGTGTCTTAGGGCAAAGAAGGGAGAAAGGGCCCTTTGGTTCATTGCACCAGTAGGAAAATCACAGTAGCTTTTTGTAAGCTACTCTTGGCTACTGGTCAAGGTAGAGGATATAAGTCCAACATAGCTGGTTGCCTTAACTACCAGGCTTTTTGAGAAGAGAAAGGAAGGCACAGGATCCTTCAGAAGTGCATCTGCCATTGAAAATTGTCCAGGTAGAATATTTAGTGAATTCAACATAATTCAAAACTAACTGAGGGAAGAAACAAGTCAGAGTCTCCACAAAACTCGGTCTTATTTTTCTCTTTACCATCAGAACTCAAATAATCCACCCCTAAACATTTGATGTGGAGAGGTATCAGCAATAGACCTAAGGTATGAATCTGCACCGCAAATTCATCACAGACCAGCTTAGTTTCTATACTTATTTCTTTCTGCTCTCTTAGCCAACTCTGTGGGTTGCAATCAATTTAACTTTCCGTTGAAGTGATGCAGGGAACAGAGATATTTGGATAAGAGCACTTTCATCGTTTTACATGCTTATGACTTATTTATTCCTAACTATCAAAACTCACTCAGAATTTTAAATCTTTTCTTTTCTGCAGTGTCCTTAGCCAATTACCATTTACTCAGCATCTTCCATTCCATCCTAATGGGCAAACTACTGTCTCTAAACAAATTTTATTTAAAAATTAGATGTAATCACTCCATTTCACATGACACATCTCTGAGTATCCAATTCAAATAAGGATATCTTCCATGTAACTTTTATTTCCATATGCAATTCAGTAACTTTAATTGAAAACATCAAGTAATGATGCTACAGATTTCTCAGTTCTACTATGTATAGGTTGGACATTAGGAAAAGGTTCTACACCCAGAGGGTGGTGAAGCACTGGAACAGACTCCCCAGGGAGGTGGTCATGGCATCAAGCTGTGGAATAATTACTGAAGGTAATTTAAAACCTGACAAGATTCCAGCAGCATTTGGCCAAGACCCTCAGGGACATGGTGTGAATGTTGGGATTGTCCTGTGCAGGGACAGGAGTTGGACTCCATGATCCTCGTGGGTCCCTTCCAACTCATAATGTTCTATGATTCTATATCAGGAAGATAAAAGGAAATTTTATGAAAGCAATGAAGTTTCTGATCAACTATGCTTCTAATTGCAACTGCTGGAATAATCAGGCTACATATTTTCCACCCAAGAGTTAAAAATGTTGTCACTAATGAAAAGAACAAAATACTCATTTAAGTTTAATAGGGAGGAAAAAAAAAAAAAAAAGTTTTGATGTATTTCCTCCAACTTCTCCCAAACATTCTGCTTTTAAAAACAGGTTCCAGCAAACAGTCATATATCAAGGCACATCAGATATTAATTAAAATGAAAGATCCTAACAACAAGACCACAAGCTTACTTGCCTTCATTGAGCTGTTCACGTATCTCTTGCTTCAAAAGTAAAGTATGTAGGTTGCACACATTTTTCAAAGATTTCCTATCTCTCTCTCCACTAAAATACACGATCTACTTATTGTTTCCTTAACAATCATGTTTTAAAGAAACTGATGCTAAATGTTCAGAAAAATTCCAGAGTCCTAATGGTAAGAATACCTGTAAAACCAGTCATCATATCAAATTTAGAATCAAACCAGAAGTGCAGGGGTGGAGTGTGTGTGTGTGTTAATTTAGTGCTTTAATCTTTCAAATGAACAATGAAAATGTTGGCAGACTCAAAATCAAATGATTTCTCTTTTTGCAACATTCCTTGTTTTGTTTGGCTCAATAACAGGTAATCTAAAAAATAATATTCATTTCTTTCGAACACATGAGAGTGAATGTTACACCTGAACTCTTCATCAGGATATTTGTTCTTGGTGAACTATTTCAAAATATCCCTGGTCTTTATTGCTACACCACTCTCAGGAAAAATTGTACTGCTCTGGCTCTGAACAGCTAGGAACATATTCATATGCAAAGAACAGGCTCTTGTAGTATTTTGTGCCAATAAACAAGCAGAAAATAATATTGTAATTACTTAAAAACAAGAAGGATTTTACTCAGAGTGCATAAGTGACCTAGTATTTATTGAAGAACATGCAAGTCACCACAAAACCTCTAAATATAAAAATAATCAGGTGCTTTACCCCACGTTTAGTAATGAAAAAGCTGCCAATAACTCCTTCCTTTGGTGGCTGATTTAGTAAAACTTCTATGAAGACAGTAAATTTCCTGTTTTAGCATACATGACAGTCACATTCTAGACGTTAAGATGCAAGACAAACAGAAATCAATATCTCCCAACCTGGGCATGAATTTTTGTCAACTTCCAATTATTATTTTGCTTGTGGGAAGGATCAAAGAATAATTGAGGTTCCTGGTCACAGAATGGATAGATCTTTTCACTTGTGAAGAGATATAATCCCAGATATGACATGCTTAAATCTGGCTCCGTTTGATAAACAGTTTGCAGGTGGTTGCTGAAGTTGAATGCATTTTGCAGACCACATATTTCACAGGAAGAAAAGTAACATAGCCTAAACTACATTAGACTCAAATTCTTTACATAGTCATTTTCCCTTTAATCCTCAGGTGAAGGGAAATTTAATTTTACAGCTCTACTATATTTTAGTCTACTTACTTAGCAATATCTTCTTCAGACTATTTTGTACCAGAAAATATCACTTAAAAGAAAAATCAGTAAAGAGCGAATACATGCATTTACCACATTTGCAGACACAAAACTAACTTGGTTAGTAAAATAGACAGTAAAGTCTCAGTTTTCTTCTAGGAAATGCAAGTTGAGCTTTTTTATTTCTTGATTTGAAGAAGGATAGGAAAAAACACAACCTGGAAAACACCAGTAACCACATTTTAATCTGAAGTAAAGGTACTGTGGGTGCCAAGACTGAAATGCAATTGTACAGGGATGGAAAATAATTCCAGTAGACATTCTCAGCACAGGCCACGTCCCTTCATTTATTAGCTAGAAGTACTAGCATAAAAATATCAGTAGGAATAGGTCTATATCCAATACAGACTCTTGAACCTCAGCTTCCAAGGGACTCCTAGTTTCAGACAATCTCTGCTGCTGAGCTGGCACAGCCTCCCCTCCATGTCATGGTGTCATGAAAGCCACCGAGTTCTCTGTTTATCTCTTAGTTGCTCTGGTTTTTGGCTGGTTGCTCTGGTTAATTTTAGGGCTGATAAAAAGCTGAAAGTAGATGATTAGGAGAAGACAGTTTTGAAGAATTGGCACAAGCTCACTCAGGTGAAGGAGACACAGAACTCCCACCCTGTCACTCCTGTGTTGGTGAGTTAAGAGCTGACGCTGCAGGCAGCCTCAGCCTTTAAGCAATTAATTCCTGACCTTGAGTGAAAAATAAAACAAAGTGGTCAAAACAAGCAAGAATGTGTATGAGGCAAGATAAGGATGGTTTATGAGCTGTCATTAGTAACCAGTCAGAAGTAAAAGAATGGCTCGTGAACCAGTGGAATTATCCAATCATGTCAATTGTTTAGGCATGTGTGTGATAGGGGTAACGAATCCAAAGTGAAAGAGTGCCCCATGCTTGGGGCGTGCTGGAGGAAAAAGGGACATATAAACAGTGCAAAGCTTCAATAAAGTGCTGATGCCTGAACACATCTCAGTGTTGGTCATTGCTTCACCCGCCGCAACTCCTGAAAGTGATTCTGTGCCCCTCCATCATTAACAGATAAACTCTGTCCCACCTCCTCTTTTATAGTCTGCTTTCAAAGCCACTCTAAGCACTCAAATCCACTGGTGCTGGACTACAGCCTAACCACTTTCTAATGAAGCAGTTTAAGTACATGCATGTGAAAAGATTTCCAAAAGATTCAGGTGAGTAAAAGTTGGAGCTGGAGGTGATTCTCTCTGTGAGGTCTCTGATCAAACAATCTTAATACTAATGTAACCAGGACATTTCCAGGAACTCATCATCTCTATGTATTCATTTTTTTGGAAAGCATGTCAACACCCAAAGTAGGTATTTTTAGATAGGATATAGCAGGTATAACCTCAGAAACTGCTTACTCTGATGACCTCACTTTTGTACCACAAAGGCTATGATAGATCCCAAGGCAAAAAGAGGGCCTTACCAGGCTATACAGCTACACACTTGCAATGTTTTGGTCCAGAAATCAAATAAAAGCCTTTCTTTGAATCTACACCATGCAAAGACATGGTCTAGACTACTCCAGAGATTATTCATAAATTCTCCACTGACACAACAAATCTCAAGCTCTCCTGAGTCTACTTAGAGGCAGAGCTTTTTTAATAAATGTAGAAAAATACGTGTTCTTATATGGTATGTAGCATCTATATTGTATCATAACAGTGATTTATAAAACCTGAATGAATTAATAATACACTTTTTTTTTTTCTTTTTTAAATTTAACTTTTTAAGGCTGGCTTTTCATTATTTCATGAGCTGAGATGTGGTTTGACAATTTCCTTTGGTCTCTGATGCTTTTATTTTGTTTGGGTTTGTTTGGCTGAGGGTTTGGGGTTTTTTTGTTGTTGTTTGGGTTTTTTTGTAAGAGATAGTAACAACATTAATGGCATAATATTCCAAAGACGACTTCTAAATTGCATTTGGCTTTGTCAATACTTCCTACTATCTCTCACAGATACCTTTTTAATCATTATTTTTGTGCTTTATACAAGATAGAAAAGCTTTCATAAATAGATAATAGTACAAGTACCACTTAGAGTAAAAATATTTTGTTGGGTAGGGGAGAAATGCATGTCTTGATAACAGAGCTTATGGCTGTGATAGAGATTCAAGCAGGTTTCCTGGAAAGAGGAAAGAGACAGTATCTAAAAGAACCAAAACACTATTTGAAAATCTCATGCAAGGGGGAAGACATTCCAAACCAGAAAAAAAAAAAAAAAAGCCCAATATAGAGGAAAACGGGGAGATTCTATAGTTACAGATGTTCAAATGGGTATTCGGGATTGGCACAAACTCAATTCTAAAAGAAATAAAGGTAGCGGAGATTAATTCCCTGGATGAAAACAGGCAAAGGAAGCTTTTTCCTAAACACTTGCAAGGTGTGTATATGTGAAGTGCCACTTGTTGTATTCAAAAATTAGATTATTCTTAAAAAAATAATTAAAAAGAAGAGCATTTGATTCCAAACAGAACTTCTTTAACAGATGGATAGAGGAATGGCAGAATAATACAATCCCGTCTGCTGTCTGAGTCCCCGCTGAGAGCTACTTTCAAGCTGATAATACAATTCTATTTGTGGCTAAAACCATGCTGCACTGGCAGTTTAGCTCCTCAGGTTTTTGGGAGGGTTTTTTTGGGTGGGGAGACAGATTGTTTTGTTTTACTTTTACTTTATTGTTATGAAGTAATGCAAATATGTCAGCTAAAAAAAAAAAAAAGTTGAATATGTTGCCTTTTATTTCAAAAGTCACTTGTGAAAAAATCTGAATTGAAAGGATCTTCTGAAACCTAGTGCAGGAAAGGATGTGAACAAAACTTCAAGTCCAGGACTTGCACAATGGTTGAAATAACTGATTAATGTTGAATTTGATAGGATATGTATGTATTCTTCGAACAGAATATAGGCATAGATATTATCTAAAAAGGATTGAATCATTGAGTTGTGGTCTTCATAGCTGCTCCTTTTTTAAGCATGCATAGCAGATATGTGTGTTAATTAAAAAAAAAATTAAAAATAAATCACCCAAAACCAAAAGAAAACACACCAATAGGACTGATATAAAAAGACAGAGAGCGGTTGACTTCTAACTGGTAGAAGAGGAGGTTGCATGTTTTACTGGACATGGATCCAATGTAAATAATATAGTCAAAAATCTTCCAAGCAGTTTAAACTAATGCAATGCTTCTGTAAATGCATTAATATGGGAGAAGGGCAGCAGGAGGGAAGAGTTTTAATTACTTTTCATGTTGATATTCAAATAGAAACAAGAAAGTTAGACCAAGACACCATGAACCATGTTGCACCAAGGTACAAAGACATTTAGTGCTCATTTCCTACACATGGATCCAGTCTGGTTCCATGACTACTGCAAGGTCAGCATCAAGATAAATTCTAGCTGCAAGCTTATGCTCATTGCCAGAAGTTGGGTTTGTTTTTTTTTTTCATGAACTAGACTTGGAAATGTAGGATGAGTTCTAGAGGTAGAGACACCACCACATAAAAACTGAGTAAGGTCTGAGATGGTAATCTCACCAACAGCACTGTCTCTTTCATGTAAGGGATCAACTTACATTGATATGAAAATCTGAACATGGTTTTCAGTTGATTGTCCAGAACTCTTTTTACTATAGTAGAAACAATTCATGTTGTATGATACAGTGCTGATTATACAGAAGCTGTTGCTTGCCCAGAAATAATGTACCCAGGTAGAGATTGGCGTTGACTGTGAGTTCACCTCCAGTTTACTTTATATGATTTTTGTTTCATTTCAGTACAACTCTAGGTCCAAGGATTTAAATGTTAATACAGATTTGACCTGTAATAATGATAACAAATATGCAAAATAACTTGAAACTCAAATGTGAAATCTTGTCACTGACCAGCTGTGATAGTTTCACCAGGAAACCACCACACTCTCAGTCTTCTGATACTTTTGCGGTTGTTTGGAAATTTTATTCCTGGTAGCAGAACTCAACAGGTAGTTCAGCCTTGGAAACAACCAGCATTTTTTGACTTACCTTTTATATTCAGGATCTAGCAGACTGGCTAGGAAGAATTGCAAAAAGTCTGTACCTGGCTTTCAGGACAAAGGTTGTTCTATCTCCTGCGATGAATTCAGGAATTTAGGAGCCTGGCATTTCACACACAGCGATTTTGCCTGCCTTTTGCATGGGGTCACGTGGTTTTTGTTCTCTTTGAGGTTCTCTCACTACAGTAAATATATCTTTTTTGGTAATCTGTATTTGGAACCATTTTCATCTGCCTCTTTCTTCAAGGAACAAAGAATTTATTACCAAATCCATAGATTTCTAAAGCCAGAAGATGTTAATAATCTTGTATGACTTGGTCACCTGTGACTGAGAAGCCCATAGAATTTTGCCCAGTTATTCTCCTATTTAGCCCAGCTAAATCATATTTTTTTAATAGATCTAATCTTAATTTAAACCTCAAATGGTAGGAAATGGTTCCAAGGCTTAAACTTAAAATTTTAAATCTTATTTCTACTTCAAACCTTGGTGACTTCACCTTCAAATCCTTTCCTCTTACCAGGTCTCTGCCTGCCTGACATAAAATAGCTTATTGGGATCAGCGTGCAACCATCATCATTCTCACCTTTTCAAACCTCAAGGCCTGTACTAAAGACTTTATATTCCACTTGGCTCACTTAGAAGAATAAGAGCAATCTGCAATTTCTGTTCCAAATAGTTCCCAGAACTTCTTCAATGCACAGGAATGTTTTTCCATTCCTGTCCTTTCAGAAAGCTGAGAAAGAATTACAAAAATATCTGAAGACTTGTAAGTGCTTTTCCTCTATGTTCCCATCCTTCTATCTGGACATTTACTAAAATATTCTCATTTCAAGTACAATTAATCCTCTACTTCCTCCTACTTCAGTGGATCCCTCCTTCTATTAATAATATGGGGAGGAAATAATCACTTTTCTGAACAATATATATGCCAAGTTCATTTCTTTAACCTAAAGAGTATTTTGCATTATTAAAAACTTGGCTTTGTTTCTCTCCAAAGCATATCCCTTCCCTCTACGGTCTTTTTTTTACCCCTCAGTTTCAGTAGAGATGAAGATATAATGATGAAAAAGAAAGGGGTAGGGGGGGAAGAATAAAAAGAAAGATCAGCATTTCCAACTAGGTTTTTATACTGAATTTGTTTAAAATAGCTCTGAATTAATGCAGGGGGTTAACCTCGGCTGTCTGCCAGGTGTCCACCAAACTGCTCTCTCATTCCTGCTCTTTAGTAAGATGAGGAGAGAACAAGATGAAAAAGTTTGTGGGTCGAGATAAGAACAAGGAGATTGCTCACCAGTTACTGTCACAGGCAAACCAGACACAACTTGGAAAAGATTAGTTTAATGTATTACCAATTAAAAAAAAAAAAAGAGTAGGATAGTGACAAAACGAAACAGACTTTCCCTCCATCCTTCCCTTCTTCCCAGGCTCAGCTTCACTCCTGAATCTTCTACCTTCTCCCTCCACTCCAAATGGACATGGCAGGTGGGGAATGGTGGGTTGCAATCAGTTTGTAACACTTGCTCTTTACTGCTCCTTAAGCCTCACACCTTTAGAATCATAGAATGGCTTGGGTTGGAAAGGACCTTAAAGCTCATCCAGTCCCAACTGCCCTGCCATCAGCAGGGACACCTTCCAGTAGACCAGGTTGCCCAAAGCCTCATCCAACCTGGCCTTGAACACTTCCAGGGAGGAGGCATCCACAACTTCCTTGGGCAACCTGTTCTATTGTATGACCACCCTCACAGGGAAGAATTTCTTCCTAATATCTAATCTAAACCTCCCCTCTTTCAACTTAAAGCCATTTCCCCTTGCCCTGTCATTAACTGTCATTTTCCCCTGCTCTAGCATGAAGTCCTTCCCGTGAGATACAGTCCTTCATGAACTCCTGTAATGTTGGTCTTTCCCATGGCCTGCAGTTCCTGCCAGGAGCCTGCTCCAGTGTGGGCTCTCCATGGGCTGATGCTTCCTTCAGGGCACATCCACCTGATCTGGCATAGGGTCCTCCCTCCATGGGCTCCAGTATGGTTTATTGTGGGCTGCAGAGGGACAACCTGCCTCACCACAGTCTTATCTATAGGTTGCAGAGGAATCTCTACTCAGACACCTGGTGCACCTCATCCCACTCCTTCTTCATTGACCTTGGTGTCTGCAGAGTTGTTTCACATTTCTCCCATTTCTTTCTCTCACAGCTGCTGTGCAGCACATTCTTCTACCCTTCTCAAATATGTTATCACAAAGGCACCATCAGTGTCACTGATTTGGCTCAGCTTTGGCCAGTGGTGGATCCAATTTGAAGCTGGCTTGAGCTGGCCCTGTCCAACATGGGAACAGCCCCTGATTTCTTCTAGTAGAAGCCATCCCTGCAGCTCCTCTCGCTTCTACCAAAACCTTGCAATGTAAACTCATTACAATTAAAAATGCATTAAAAGATTCAGAAAAGGTTTTTGGTCTGTTTTTTTTCAATATTTATACTAGCACTACAAAACAGGGATCACAGAATCATTGAGTGTTATGCATTGGAAGGGACCTTCCAAGGCCATCTAGTCCAACCCCCCTGCAGTGAGCAGGCACATCTCCAACCAGATCAGGTTGCTCAGAGCCTCGTCCAACTTGACCTTGGATGTTTCCAGGGATGGGGTTTCTACCACCTCCCTGGGCAACCTGGGCCAGGGTTTCACCACCCTCAGTGAGTGATAATAATTGGAGTAAAATAAAATTAAAATAGTAATGATGATAATCATGATAACAACAATATATATGTATATCTATCTATCTGAGTGATGTACAGTACCATTGCTCACCACCTGCCGACAGTGATCCCAGAGGAGTGAAAAGGAACCCTGAACCCAAAACCACAATCCCAGAAAAATGAGCTGATTCCCAAGAGCATCCCCACCTTTTCTGGTCAGCCCTGGTTAATGTATTGAACATAATGTGATATGATCTGGAATATCTCATCGGCTAAGCCAAATGTCAATTCTGCCCCTCTACTCCATGCTCCTGAGACCCCACCTGCAGTGGTGCACCCAGTTCTGGGGCCACCAACATCAGAAGAACATGGACCTACTGGAGCCAGTCCAGAGGAGGCCACGAGGATGACCAGAAAGGAGGGGGCTCCGGGGGGACCTTCTAGCAGCCTTCCAGTACCTGGGGGGGGCCTGAAGGGGGTGTGAGGGGACTTCTTTTGAGGGGTGCATGGTGGTGGAGCAGGGGGTAATGGCTATAAACTGGAAGAGGGGAGATTTAGATGAGATATTAGGAAGAAATAATTTCGTGTGAGGGTGGTGCGACACTGGAAGAGGTTGTCCAGAGAAGTTATGAATACTCTCACCCTGGAAGTGTTCACAGCCAGGTTGGATAAAGCTTTGAGTAATGTGATCTAGTGGAAGGTGTCCCTGCTGATGGCCGGGGGTTGGAACTGGATGAGCTTTGGGATGCCTTCCAAAGCAAACCAGTCTAGGATTCTAATTCTAGTTGCTACACTTTCCCGCTCCCAGTCCTTTTCACTTGCAAAGCACATTGTCCTTTTATCTTGTCAACGTTCTTCTCATAACAAATCCCACACTGAAACCAAAACACAGTGCTTTTTAGATGAAAAAGAAGAAAATTAACTCTATGCTAGCAAAACCAGGACAGGTCTACATAATAATGAACCATTTGGTTATGCTATGCAGTCTCCAGTTATGCAGCATGAATTAGGTAGGACTTTGACAATAAATAATTTCTTGACCTCAGTGATTAAAATCATTGCAGAAGTTAACAGACTCCTCTGTGAATGGTTTGGCTCACACAGTGCTGAAGCAACAAAAAGCAATTGCCATTCTTCAGAACTTTGCCAGGGAATCTACAGCTTTAAAAAAAAAAAAAATCCACTTTCACAGTACTGGTAGAGTTTTGCATCCTCTTCTCGGTTATGTGACAACATGGACATGGTGTGAGGGCATGCATGTTGTCAGGTGGAAGGGATACACTTTGATGTTCCATTCCTACAGGATAACAAGCTCGTAAGTATTGCACAGATGTTCACGGTTTGCAGAGCACGCAGAGTGAATCCAGGTTATATTTTAGGAACAATAATATATATTATCACTGTGATGGCAAAATCAAAGCGATTGCTCTCAAACCTCAATGATTACCCTTTTTTTTAATACAAAAGATGGTGGTAATTCTGACAGAGTTCATGAGAAGACATAACTGTACTAGTCTCTAAGGTGGCATCGACTGCTTACTGCTAAAAAAGAACACATTTCTTCTCTTGTGTGAATTGTTGGAGGCTAAGGCTTGGAAAGGTAAATTTCTTCCTAACCAGATCAAGGTGCTCACTCTTATATTGACAAAGTTTCCTGCTTCATTTCCACTTATGTCTTTTTGAGACAGGCTCACAAAGAACGAAGATAAAAGTCACGACAGGCATGCGCTCAGTTCAGCTGTGGAAATGACTCCGGTGAAATGATGAGGAACGTGTAATATTCTTTCAACGTGCTTTTCAACCTGATGCTCCTCCTGAAATGAAAATGACTTATTTTTGGTTTTTTACATTGAGAGCAATTTGCCTGGAGACTTGACCCTTCATAATTCTGGATATTTTTGGCTTGGAGGTTTTGATTTTTTGGTTTGATGTCCTCCATTTGCCCAGGAGGCAGAATAAAGACACCATATCAAATAGGCCAGAAACTGGAAATAACAAGTCTTTAAAGCAAAACCCAAAATCTGATCTGGAGACATGAAACTCTGAGGAATTTCAGGTTCTGGCAAGTTTCAGACACATCTTGTTTATCCTATAATTGTCCAGAATCTTGGAGCTTGCACAGCCTTTTATTACTTGAACTATGAAGTGACAATGCAGCTGGATGGTCCTGGTGGTTCTTGACTATCAGCAGTAACCAACTGAAATGCACAATTTTCTATAGCCCAATATTGTAATAACTATTACAGGTTGTAATAGTTATTGTAATAACTATTGTAGGTACCAAAAACATAGGGCAAGAATTTCAGTTATGCTTAGGAAAAAAATAAAAGAAAAATAAAAATGGTAGAAAACATGGGACATGTAATGAGCAGATGAAGAGTTTGCTAATTAATTGTGCTGTGTAAAAGATCTCAATCAAAAATTATTAGGATGAAGTAGCTTTGATCTGTAAGTTCATATTTTCTGTTTACTTCTACTCACATAATTCTCTTTGGTTACAATTTGAAATGTAATTCTGGCAAGCATTAGCTAATGCTGAAAAGCAGTTTGCTACTAAAAGGTTAGGTTACATCTCTTTAGCAGCATATATTATTTTAAAAAAACCAAACAACTCAAGATAAATCAAAATGCAGCTGGAACTTTGAGATGGATTATTAATGAAATTGGGTTTTTTTAATTTTTGACAATTCTAAATAAAATATTTAATTAAAAGTAGAGATAAAAAATATTTAATTCTGTACGCAGATTCACTTAAACTTTGTGTAATAGTGAGCATATTAATTCAGAAAATCCTAGCGCACACCACCAAAGTGAATCTATGACAAGGTATAAGGGAAAATCACCATACTCAAAACTTAGGATGTAAAAAAGTTTCATTTTCCCAGAATAATCAAAAAGTTTCCTCACTACTCCAATACAATTCGAAAAAAAGCTTCCTTTGAAGACAATTTAGTTCAATACAGAATTAAATTGGAGTGTAATACAAATACAATAAAATTAACAATGCATAAAACAACAAAAAAAAGTTCACACTCCAATTTTAGAATATAAGCACGTGCAATTGTAGATGCTCAATATAACTTTACAAATAAAAGGTCTGAGTAAGAAAAGCAAGTATTAGGAATGTAACAGGCTCTAGGTACGAATGTGGCCAAGTACCTGTTTGAAGTCCTCAGACAATTCAAAATACATGCACAGGAGGTCCCTCATCTTCAAACCACCAGTGCTACTTGACAAACATTATGCTTTATGTATAAGTGCATGATTAAAATAAATCCTTAATTTGCCTTTCCACTTAGAAAGCCTCTGTCATTCTCATGCATCCCCGAAGCACACAATAAAAGGGTTGAGCTGAATGCAACCTTGATGTTGAAGTGTGTGTTGCAGTTCCCATAACGCAAGAAATTAATAATCCTTGTGGATTCTAATGTTAATATCTTACTTTTCCTTACTCTAGTCATAAAATAATTGAAGTCATTTGCAAAAACTATTTCACAACGGAAACTGGATGTTTAAGGTGGAATACTGGCTCTATCCTTTACAGTTTCTTACAACCTCCTGCAGATTTTCTTCTTTTAGTTCAGAATCATACTTATAATATCAACCCAATAAGGGGGAACAGTGAACACAAATGAGTTAGAAAGGTACTACTTCACCCACAGGATAAAACTGCAGGAAATAAATGGGAGAAACAAAATGTGCAGGAGTAGAAAGAACAATTTTATTCCTAATATGTGGTTTCCTTAAAGTAAGCTTGACTCCAGGAAAAAGGCATTTATATTAACTCATCATACCATTTAGCACCATAGACTACTCTGTGAATCCCAGCTGGAAATTGTTAGTCAGATAGTAAAATAGTGAAATTAATAAATCCCACAGTGGACTGAAGTATTACAAATGTTTCTAGTCGGAGTAGCGTTACCACTTAAATTGTGTTTATGGTGATACCTTCAAGAACCCCAGTTCCTCTGCTCTTCATCCTTTTTAGCAACCCCTGCAAAACAATCTCTGCATCACTCATTTCTCTATATAATCCTGCCTCCACGTAGACAGTTAGTTCTTTTTATTGTATTTCATTTTCTTAATTAGGGAAAAAAAAAAAAAAAAGGACTATTGTGGTTCCTCACTACTTTTGCGTAGCCAGCCATAACTCATCTAAAAGTTACCGGGGAACTTCAGGAACATATCAGACACCATCAGCGTGTTTGCCGTCAGCAGCTCTTACTGCTGAGGTGACAAAGTAAAGAGCGATATAAGCACTAACATGTCAGCAAATCATTTCAGCTTGATGGAAAGTCCTTGGCTGGATTCATTTCTGGGTTTCTGACAGTGTAAGCAGGAAAAGCTGGGGCTGTGTAAGACCCTCAAGAGGGAAAACCTGACGGAAGAGGAAAGGGCAGGAAAGAGGAAAGAGACCTTCTTCTGGAAAGGAGCGAGTGGATCAAGTTCCTGGAGGGTCATCTGACATGAGCAAAATAGTAGAAAATGCAAATTGGTCAACTGATCTCTATCTTCATTAGACTTGGAAAAGAACAGTTGCAATGAAGAGTAAACTTACTCTATTTCCTAAATGAGCTTGGAGGGAGAGAGAGATACCATGCAGGAAGGACTGGAAAAGAATAGAGCATTTAATTTTTTTTTTTTTCATTTTCAAAGCAAAATTATTTAATTCCAACATAGAAAAACATATCTGACAAAAATTCCAAAATAAGGTTTTTTCATTCTACTCTATACCTACATGAAAATTAAAAAAAAAAAAAAAATCCAAATACTGCAAAGCAATGATTTATTCTCTTTTGCCTTCCCCCAGTAAAATAATAACAATCTTAATACACCATTTTCGTTTCATCAGGAATTCTTTTTTTTCTCTCTCTCTTTTTTTTGGTTGTTGTTATCTTCCCCTGCTAGAGGCTAGAAGCCTACAAACACAAGAGGATGAAATCTTGCTCCCTAGTGAAGTCAACAGAAAAATTCCCACTGACTTCAATAAGGATGGGATATCATCCAGAATGCTCATATTCCTGAGCTCTTGGTACTATATGCACAATAAATTACGGCTGATGTCCACCTGTCATTTTGAATTTTCCTGCTTGTCATTTTCTTTCAGTTCAGAATTTTTTTTTTTTTTTCACTGCCTGATTTTTGAGCAATGGGTTTCAGATATTATGAGAGGGGCGAGACAGAAGGATTTTTGTGTCACTCTATGATGGCCCCTGCCAAGTGATAATGGACTGACATTGACAAATCCCCAAGAGGTAGACCTGACAGCTAATGGATGCTGTGAGATCAGTCTCCAAGAATGGTTTAAGGTTAAGGGGGCAAAACCAGCACAAATACTCCACACTTGCCTGATTTTGAGTCTTCTAAATGAAATGTGTTGAGACTGAGAGAAAGCAAGGCAGCAGTGGTCAAGGGAAAGCAGGGGGAGAAGTGTCGGTGCAGGGAAATCTTTACATCGAACCCAACGCATCAGTCATTGCAGAATTCTTCACAGACTACAGGTAGTGATGATTTATAGGTGGGAAGCTTCAATTTGGGAGGCCATAAGCACATTCTTTGATCTAGACTTCTAGAGATTTGTTTCCTATGTACTCAGTAAGTAATAAGTGATTTGCTATTGATTTGTCCACAGGCAGAAGAAAAGTGGATTGGTGCTGTAACCCCAACGTGAATGGGAACTTCAGGGCCATTGCTACAGCAGGGAAAAGTACATGGACAGAAAAATTTACAGATACTTTTATAGTGTGCCAAGTTTCTAGCTCCCAAAAATGCTCCAGCTAAAGTTGGAACATTATCAGACTCCACACAATTTCATTTATTTTGAATCATTGTATCTGACCACAGCTAACAGCAGAAATACACAATAAAAGAAAATCCCTTAGCAATCATGATCCGAAATCCCACGCACAGGTTCCCAACATACAGTAAGAATTATCTTAAAGAGCTTCAGATGTTGCCAAGAATAAGAGCAGAAGATAAAAGTCTAACCTAGAGCAAATGCTTTTCCAGTTACATAATAACTTAGTTATTCAAATGCCATAGTTAGTGCAAAACAGTACAATGCTATCCCCTGTGTTTTGTGTTGTAAAGCTGGTCATGTAAAAATTGATAATACTGTTCTTAATATTATTTGGCTAGGTTCAATAAAGGCTGAATGCAATTGGCAAAGGGAATAGCTTGGACCCAACATAACTGGTAGTAGAACTCCCTTTACCTTCCAACAGGGATAAGATTTGTCCCAATATGAAAGCACAATATATTAAGAATTCCTACCTTTGAACAATAAAATAAAGGAAAAATAAAAGTTTAAATTTTATTGTTGTTGTTGCTTTGGGATGTTTGGCTTTTTTTTTTTTTTTTGGACTTACTCTTTTTCCTGTATCTTCACGATACTTTAAAAACCAAAGTCAACTAAACTCTGTTTTAAGCTCAATTTACTAAACCTTTCCCTGCTCAAAGACAGCTTCCCTAAGAGCAAGTAACTGGGCTTTAAGAAGCCAGCTCTTTCACCAACCAATCTTTTATAGAATGGCTTGAAACAACAGCAGAAGTATGCTATGTTCAATAAAATGTTTTTATACCCAAATACTGGTCTTAGTCTATTTTGACTAATAGCAGCTCTAGGCAGCTAAGAAAGAAACATGAAAGAATGAGTACGAGAGGCTAGAAAGTTTGCCTCCATGTCTGTACGTTATCTAATAACCAGCTGTTCTCTCCTCCAGAAAAACGGAAGAAATGACAATAAAATTACAGTAAACAACTTTTTTTTTTTTTTAATATATTTTCTGATGACTACGAAAGGAGGTATAAGTGAAGCCCAGCCACTTGTAAGGACTGACACAGCTCTTACATTCTGATTGATGCAATGAAGGAGTCAATCTGCTTCAGGGATCAAAAGTACTATAAGGGTGAGGCAGGATTCCTGTTTCTCCTCTGCAGTCACTCATTTAAGTGATTAAGTACTACAATGCCACAGAGTGCATGTATTCCTGCACTCCCAATTTAATTGCAGACTAATTTTCAAATAGAAATAATGGGGAGGAAGGGAAAAAAAAAATCTATGGGTCTTTTTTTCTCCTAGGGACTGCAGAACTGAGTTGGTCATAATAAGATGATCTGTCACATGTGTAACGTGTACATAACGTGACATTAAATACTGACAGATTCTCAGAGTGAATAAAGTAGAGCTTTTCTATCCTCTTTTGAAGCTATGTAATTTAATATTTGCTAGGATCAGAACCATAGTTTATAAAGACTATACAGTAAGTCAAAGCGCATAAGAAATCTAATTTACATAAACGTAGACTTCCATGCTTGCTAAACTAGGTTTGGTTTTTTGTTTTGGGGTTTTTGTTTTGGTTTGGTTTTTTTTGCTAAATCTTAGGCCATGTGAAATGAAGATATTTTTAAAGAAAAAATGGTGAAAAATTGAGAAAATCATTTCATGAGTACATAGGGGAAAATAGTGAAAACCACTTTTAATGTATCTTAACTCTTAAAATCATATTCCAGGCCAAACTGAGCATTCAGAGGAGACATTATGAAAGGTCCTAAAAAAGCATCACTAAGGAGCAGACCTAGATAAAAGACAGGTAATTACGCTCACAGATATTTATTACCTCATAGTGTCTAAATAAAATGTAGCTTTTAAACTATTAACCAAGCAAAACCAATGATTTTAACTGGTTCTTTTTACTCTGTATTGATATTCTGTAGAGAAAAACATACATAAGCACAATTTCTTAAAACACACCCAATACCAACAAGCATAATTTCTACATGTAAAGAACATCCTGAAAACTAATAATAAACATGCTTTCTCTACCAGTTTGAACTTCTTATAAACACAGCCTTGAAAATTGTATTTCCCATAAAACACTGAATATGAATAAAAACCCAGGCTCTTAGTTTTTAAGTGAAGAAAAGTGGTGGCAGATATGTAAGTAAACACACAGTTAATATGAAAATGCATGGAAAATAATTTTCTCAGGAGTACTCTAATTCTGAAATCATAATAATAATTTGAATTTACATTCAGAGCATGACAGAGAATTAAAAATACAGACTGTTATTTAGCAAAACAAGAAGGGACATTCATGAAACAAGGAAAAAAACCCCACATGTTTACATTTAGTATTTTACTTTGCTATTTACCTTAAAAGAAAATCTATATAAATTTATATTGTTTGTTCTCTGCTTTTCTCTGAGAGTTAGAAAACAGCTGTTCTACTGCATTGGACTTTGACTGGCTAGATTGCAAGGCTCAATAATCTGTCTCGGCTCAGGGTTAAGTGATGGAATTCATTTAAATGCCCCAGAAGTAATCATCCACAAAGAGTACATTATTTCTCTTTTATGAATTTTCAAACCTAATACTGATGGGTGGCATGCAATTAAACCTGATCAATATGTAATTTAGGTGGGCTGACATGTTTTCAAATTCTCAGAATATAGATTCTTTCAATATTGCAGGAGCTTAGTGAAATACTCAGCCCTTATGAAACGGCCAAAGCAGTTTAGTACAGTAAAATGACAAAAATACACCTATTTCAAAGACAAATGAGGGAGAAATTAAAGCTACAGACATTAACTTTTCAAAGAATTAATTATCTTATGAATAAATGGAGACTTTTCTTAGCAGAGTCAAAATAACTATTTTGATAGAAATTAGCATGCAGATTTAGATGCTTACGTACCGCATTATGTAAAGCTGTGGATTATTTTTTTAACAAGATATTTAAACATTGCTCTGAGAGAATTCTGTTATAACTGTCAGTTATGTATCACAAATATTTCTGTATTAGCAACAATTTTTTTGAAAGTTTATTTGTTCGTTTGTTTTTTGGTTTTTGTTTGTTGGGGTTTTTTTAATGTGGATTATCATAATGATCCTTTGTGTTAAGCTAATAAACAAGGAGCAGTACATTGCCTTGTGACCCTAAAGGTCATCAGTGACAGTCTCTAGTATTACTAATTACCTTGCTGTCATTTACACAATAAGAATTACACTTGAGTTCTTATAATCTTGCATGGACCAATTTTAAAATGAATACCTGAGGTTCTAGCCTGCTTCCTCTTCTGCTTGCACAGACGGCACTCAAATTACCATCCAGAAAAAAATAGAATCACACATTATTCTCTAAGAAAGCAATATTTGACAAAGTAAGGAAATTTTTAATCCTTAGATATTTACAGTACTGACATTATTAGATCTTATTTGTAATTTTTATACTGGTTTTACATCATGAGGAAAGACTGATTTGTCTGTTGTCTCTAGCTGTGATGCTTTACTATCACATACAAACACCAGTTATCAGCTGCTTCTGATTCTTTTTGAATCTCTCAGGATTATTTTTCTTCACATCATTACACAACTTCTGTAAATGCTGAAGTTGTATCAATATTCCTTAACTATGAACCACAAATGCGAACGTCACATAGGATAAATTTGCAAATTCTCAAAGTCTCTGCCAAAACCTGTTTTCTTGTTTGAAGAGTTTTTGAAATCATCCTCTTTTGCATTCTTCCGATATGAAAGTATATCACTCATTCTCCTGCAAAGTTTCCGTTGGACTCGATGTTCTTAAAGGTCTTTTCCAACCAAAACAATTCTATGATGCAATCAGATATGGCCAGAAGTAGTGGCAGAATTTTGAAATCCTTTTCTCATGAAGTAGGAAGGTACTGGGAGAAAGCAGAGCCCTGATTTTTTTCACAGCTCTGTGGGTGTAAATCTGCTATAAGGTTGTTGACTTCAGTTATTCTGGATTTTTGGAATGTAATTGTAGATCTAATGGGTGCACGCAGACCTCTATCCCCCATGCACACTCAGAGACCATGATATTCATCCACACGCCCAGGTTAATCCTGCAGAAAGTGGCGGTAGCCTTTGTGGGGGGTTCACTGGGCTAGCAGGCAAACAGGGCTGCTCACTCACTCGCTCCCCACCAGGGGAGAGGGGAGAGAACTGGGGGGCAAAGGTAAGAAGGCTTGTAGGGTGAGATAAGAACAATTTAATAACTGAAATAAAATAAAACTTAAATAATAGTGGTATTAAAATAATAACTATTATAATAACAGTAATAAAATATACAAATGAGTGACACCCAGTGCCATTGCTCACCACCCACTGACCAAGCCCGGCCCGTTCCCAGATAATGATCCAGGAGGCGCGACAATCCCGAACTGAAACTGCAATCCCGGGAGAGCCAGAGTGCAAGCCAGAGACCCAGCAAGAGGGGGACCCTCATTAGTTTATTGAAAATTATTTTATATGATACAGAATGTCCCATTGACACATCCAAATGCTAATTTGGGTTACTAATTTTAATATTCCTCACCCCCCAACCACCCTGAGACCTTGCACCTGCAGACCAGCAAAACACAAAGTCCTTCAACTTCCAGTGACAATTGAAAACATTGGTGTGTTATCAACATTCTTCTCATAAATCCCAGCTGAAACCAAACCCCAGCACTGTTCCAGCTGCTAAAAACAAACCCAGCTCTGTCCCAGCTCAAAACCAGGACAGTCTTGAACGAGGGAAAATAAACCAGCGTAGTGCTCCAGAGTATACGTTGCGGCAATGAGAAATGTCTCCTTTCATAACAAAAAGACTGCAAAATCAAGAGAGCTGAAAAATGTAATCCAACAGCCTGCATCCTCATAACTCAACAGTAGGAGGTCTGTGAACACAGAGGTGCCAGCATACACGTGTACCCACAAATGGGAAAAAATTAGATAAAGGGTTTGCTCAGGACTCCAACTGGCACCTTTCCCCGCTGCTCAGGGTGCAACTAGTCCAGTTTCTAAATGACCTACCCAGCCTATACATTAAAAGTAGACCTCTTAAGGTTTTAAATTATCAAAGAATGTTTGACCTTCACAAAAGCCAAATAAAAGTCAGGATTATTTTAGTTCAGCTGAACAGAAGGTTGGTTTTGCTACAGAAAAGGAGCCTGTATCAGAAACCAGGGATGAAGAAATTCAGATCTAAAACTACGAGCAGCCTACTTCCAAAGTAAATAAAAATCCCTAGCTGTTCTATTGCATTGTTGGGTTAACTGCTGAACAGATCATATTTCTAATATTATCTAATCATAATTCGAATTATCTAATATTATCTGATTTTTAATATCTACTAACAGACAATATTTCTTTGGTAACTTTTCCTCTATTCTGTTTGGGAGTACATTTCAACAAGTGTCAAAATTGAGGAACCAAAGATCACTAAAAGTATGAAAAATATTTTGCAAAAAATACAGAAGATTTACTTAAAACCTGCACCTCCTAGGTGCCAAATGTGCAACTAAAAAATAGGAGTTACAACATGAGTTGAAAACAGAAATACATTTATTTCCAGTAGGGAAAAACATTCTAGAATCAAGCAGCTTTATAAAAAATGCATTAAGGGTTTTCAACCTCATGGTAAAAACTGTAGGCTTAAATAGAAAACATTCATTAAAAATTTCTACAGGAAGCAATAGGTTACTATCCCAGCTGTGGAAAGGTATTTCATTTGTAAATTAATAAGCTTTTCTAATAGCTACAGCCGATTGAATTTATACATAAGCTCTATCCTCTGTTTACTGTTAAACTCTAGAAAATCTTCTACAAGGATTTATTTCTCTTTTTAACTAATAGGAATATGATTGCCCAACACTTCCAGCTTCCACCAAGACCCAGAGGAGTTGGCTGATGTTACAAGGAGCCCAGCAGGATCTGGCCCACCTTTGCCTTCAATAAAATGCTAAGCGAGTCCCTTGGACGTGTCATTTCAAAATGCCTGAAGTGATATGAAGGGGAAGACTTTCACTGAGCTATTTGCTGGTCACTGGGACAGAAATGACAAAGGATTCTGTCCATTAGTTTTTCAATACAGTGTTCAATAGGAGGAGGAAATTGATGGTGCAACAGTGGCATCACATTGGGGAAACTCACGATGCGGACAATAGCACTTCCAATAAAAGGGCTTTTGATTTTCTGTGTGTCAAACTGTTTTAATATTAAGGCATTTTAGGTCAATGAAGGGTTAATGCAGCACCATAAATCATATCCAAACAAGAGCCCTTAAACTGCCGATGTTCAAAGTAGTGTTCAACTATGGTCAAAAAAAAAACCCAAAAAACATTAAGAGAAGAAAAAGAAAAACACGGACACACAAAAGTAGGTTGCAAAAAGCAATGCAGAGCCACAGCTATTCCACTGCCCCAGAACTGACATTGACACAGCATACTAAAGAGAGTGAATAATAGGGGAATTAGAAATTAATGATTCCTCTGTTATGTAAATGGCAATTAAAGGACATGCCATGCTGCAGGCTCTGTCCTAAAACTCTTCTCCCTTTGTTTGGATTGAAATTCGTAGCATATGTAAATGCAGCAATGAGATCTGGTATGTGTTTCCTGAAAGCAAGAAATCCAGACACAACTTGCGCAGACATGTTCCTAAATTTACATTTACAAATTCACCTTTAAAATAAGAATTTCAGGGTGGGGGGGGGGGGGGGGGGGGGGGGGATGGATGCTGTGTAGCTAATTTCTTGGTATGAATAAATAATGGCTACACCAAGTAACACATTATATCTTTTAACACAGCACAGTAGCAAAACTCAATAATTTACATTGATTATAATCCTACACATCAAAGTGTTACTCTAACAAAGAAACACAGTGGCTGCTATTTGTAAGTGCTTTCTGTCCTGAAAGGTGCTAGAAAGGGCTGTTTTCCTTTCATGGTGCCAAACTGTTAAGTTTTTATCTCATATTAAAAAAAAAAGTTCTTTCATCTCCATTACATGTAAGCACAATTAATAAAATATCAAATTCAATATAGAATAGAGGAGTTGCACTAAAGGAATGCATTTGCTGGTTTATTTGTGCTTTTTGTTTAGAATGGCTACATCTATCACACAAGGTAAGGAGAAAAGTCTTTTGGAGCAAAAGAATCCCTTAGGGACATTGTCCAACAGGAGAAGATCACAGTCCAATACTGTTTTACTACTGAAGTAGTAAGATCTACTTAAAATCAAAATTCCAGTCCAGCTTTGGTAGTTACTGTACCTTGTAGTCAGTCTAAGAAAAGAATGATTCAGAACCGGGTAAACTTCGACACATTTGTCATTTAAAATCTGCAAGTTCCTGCAATATTCTGTGCTCGCATGTGAAACAAATGGGCTTCTGGGAGGGAAAGCTGCATTGACAAACTCAGCAAAGAGCAATTTTCTGTCATTTAATGAAGGATGGAGGGAGGCCTTGATAAAGTACCCACTCATTACAAGTTTGGTTTTGTACGTGTGTCTGTGTGTGAGACAGAGGGAATGTGTGTGCGTTGATGAAAGGGCAATCTCACTAGTTCAATCTTCCCAGACAACCTGGACTTGCTAAAAACACTCTTTCTTTTCCTGTAAATTCATAATATCTGCTATTTCCTTTTTGCTAAAAAATGCACAATGTCTATTCCCTGCTCATATGTTCTCTCTTTTGGTCCAAAATGTGCCAGTCAGTTCAGGAACAAGTATGAAATATTATAAAAATGGGATAAAAGCTTAGAATCCCATATATATTGTATACAAATCAGTCAAACACTTGCTCGTTATGGTTAGTTTTCAAAACTAGGCAAGTCTGTGCTGCATATCATCCTAGATAGTCTCTGAAAGTAAGACAACAATTACCTGTTTTCATCCTCTGCATAATATCAAAAGCAGAATAAACAGATTTATTTTTTTTTTTACTACTGTCATGAATTCAGCTTTGCTGTTTAGCATATCTGTAGGAGGGCTGCGGTTTAACTTGGAAGAAATTAGCGAAGCACGTGCTCAGAAATACTCATATATTGTGAGTGGGTGCATATTATCCTTTAGTAACTTACAAGTCAGTAAAACAGTGTTTGTAAAACAGTGTACGAAGCCACTGCAGAGTGAGGGATTTGGTGGTCAATAGGCTGCAACTAAAATATGTCACTCAATACTGTGTGTTGATGGCTGGTTTCTTTAAGGAAACAGTTTTTATATTTTGCCTTTATTTCTAATAAATGACTGCATCTGTAACAAATTAATTGAGATGCTTCTCAATTAAAACATAACACATTGTTCTGGTTTCAGCTGATTTTCTTCTTAGTAGCTAGAATAGCTGTGTTTTGGTTTCAGTGTGGGATTTGGTGTTAGAAGAATGTTGATAATATACTGAAGTTTTTAGTTGCTAAGAAAATCAAGGACCTTCCAACATCCCATATTTTACTAGTGTGCAGGTACAGAAGCAGCTGGGGATGGACACACATCCAAATTGGCATTTGGATATGCCAGTGCGATATTCTGTATCATATAATGTCATGTTCAGTATATTAACGAGGGTTGAACAGAAAGGGGCTCACTCAGGCTCTCCCTGGCTCTCCTGGGATTGTAGTTTTGGTTTCAGGATTGTCTCTGCTCTGAGATTGCTAGCAGGAAAATGGGCTGGGCATCAGTCAGCGCATAGTGAGCAATTGCACTGTGCATCACTCATTTGTATATTCCATTATTAATGTCAGTAAAATTATTATTTTCATTATTATTTTATTTCAATTATTGAATTGGTTTTAGCTCAGCCTTCAAGTTTTCATTTTTACCCTTCCTATTCTCTCCCTCATTTCTCATGCAGGGGAGAGTGAGTGAGTGGCTCTGTGGTGCTTGGCTGCTGGCTGGGCTACAACCACCACACTCATCAATCCTTTTTTTATTCCTTTGGGTGAAAATGATTCCCTCAATTTGGAGTAAAATATAATTAACTATTTGTGCTAACAAAAAAAAAAAAAAGACAGCACAGTTGTGACTGGAACCATTGCATGTTTGTATTGACCTCAGACTTTAAGACACTTAATGAGCAAGTCTAAGGCTCCCTGAACGAGGTCATGATTGTGTTAAAGTCAACTGGGCAGATTCATAGCCAGTTAGATCTTCTCATGACTCCAGTGAAAACTTGTATCTTCTGGAATCTCAGTGTACGTGCTGTTTGTCTTAGATACAAGTGAAACAGGTTAAGTTAATTTTACTGGTGACTAGACTTGCCTTAGCTGTTTTAGGTCACGCAACACTTGTAGTTGTGATTAGTAAACAAACACCAGACTGCTAACACCATTAACCATATGCTTATACATAAATAAAGAGGTAATTTCTAAGAAGCCATGATGGCTTATACTGTATTAGGGGGAAAAAAAAAAACCCCAAAACATCCCCAATCAACACATAAAATAAGACTGGTTAAAAGAGAACCACCACAGTTTAATGCTAAAATGTCTCAGTATTTTAATTAATAAAATTGTATCTATGTCAGAAAACTAAAATTTCAGGACAGTTGTTATTGATACCTGATAGTTTCTGTATTTTTTACATGCACATATGTAATTATACACTCATAATATCTAAATTGCGCTTAGCAATTCTATACTTCTTCTCTGTCCTAATGCCCTTTTTCTCCTCTACTGATAGCAAAAAAGCACCTGAGCCATTTTATGTAATGCTTGAATTGGTATTAAAAAACTGAGATAGGAACAGTATTTCCTTCCCTACATATGGAAAGGGTTTACTAAATAATATTTTGTTTGATGCCTTGAAACACAGAACATCAAAACTTATTAAAAGAATATATTTCTTGGTATATGCCTGTTAGAATAATGACAATATTTCACACTAGTGCCTTAAAGCTGTGTAATATTTTATTATACAATCTACATTTTCAGAACTACATTGCTATTTAAATACCTTCACTAGTAAATTATTTCAAAAACTTATTACAAGCATATGTGTCTGAATATATATATTAAGCCTTATAAAGAAATTATCTCAGATACCTAGATCAAACAACGTTCAAACTAAAATTTTCTGAGTGTCTTTAACACACAGACCCTACAGTGTTTCCCTCCAGGAGCCAAACCTGGAGGGAATGTTCTGATACTTTTGAGAGGAGCAAAATTAATGTTTACTAACTGAAGCAGCCCAAGGGTTTGACACTGAAGCATTGCAGTAAATACAGCATCCCAGCTGGTATCAAAACAGAGAGCCGGTGATCCATTACACATCCTGGCTCTGATTCAGCATGTGCTAGCATTGCAGTCATAAATCTGCTTTTGCTGGCCAGGTACATCAAACTTGCACCTACTTTGCATTGTTGAAAGATGTATATGGTCTTAACAGGGTCCCTTCCTCCAATTTTTGTGCTGATAGGACTTTTTGCTCCATTGGACCTGTGCTGTACTTCAGCGTAAATTAATTCTACATCTTTTTTAACAAACACATGCTTTTATCCTGAATATCAGGTAACATGTTCTAGCTTGTAGGCAAACACAAGATTTGACAGCACAGCTATTGAGACTGAGAAAGCTTACTGGAAGTTTCAAGTGAACATAGAAATCAAAGGGTTTTTTGAAAAAACAAAACAAAACGACAAAAAAATACAAAACAAAAAATAAACTACACCAAAAAAACCAACATCTTGGATCTCAAGCCTCACAGACTGTAGTCTGATGAAGTCTACCTAGATAAAACTCATCTCTACATGAATAGAACCAGTTTTAACACACAATCTCATACCAATATTTGCATAGTGTTGTTGCTTCAGTTAGTAGCCCAAATGCATTCTAGGAAGCTGTTAGTGGTGTACACCCTCACTGAAGCAGCGTGGAGAGTCATTACCTCACTGAATTACCAGATGATGCTTGCTGAATGAGACAAGAGGCACTTGAAGCAAACAGCAACCTCAGCTCGTGAGGCACAAGAGTGAAAATAAGCTCCTAAAGTTACCACCTCTTTCCTGAGTGCTCATTTAAACAGCACTTTCCTGGAAGAACTTTGCTACATCTCTTTGGAAAAGATTTTTTTTCTTTTTTTCCCCCAAGGTTTTTCTTCATTTGCTGATTTGGAATGAAAATATAAAATAAAACTAAAGAGATAATAACATAATTTACTCTGAAAACTCATGAAATATACTTGATGACAAAAAATTTGAAGCAGATTCCCACCCTTTTAACAATCTTCCAAGGAATCCTTGATTTCTAAATAATAACAATGGCTGTATAATCAGGACCTAAATAGTACAATAAAAGCATATGTTTAGACTTATGGAATGTTGTGAGTTAGAAGGGACCCACAGGGATCGTGATGTCCAACTCCTGTCCCTGCGCAGGACAAGCCCAACATTCACACCATGTCCCTGAGGGCCTTGGCCAAATGCTGCTGGAATCTTGTCAGGCTTGGGGCCATGAGCACCTCCCTGGGGAGCCTGTTCCAGTGCTCCACCACCCTCTGCCTCAAGAACCTTTTCCTCAACCTCCCCTGCCACATCTTCCTGCCATGGCCTCTGCTCCTGGCGTTGGTGGCCAGAGAGAAGAGCTCAGCGCCTGCCCATCCTCTTCCCCTGGGGAGGAAGTTCTAGACCGTGATGAGATTTACTCTCTGTCTCCTCTTCTCCAGGCTGAACAAACCAAATGATTTCAGCCTCTCCTCATATGGTTTACCCTCTAAACCCTTCCCCAGTGTTGTGTCCCTCCTTTGGACACTCTCCAGCAGCTTTAGATCCTTTTAATCCTGTGGTGCCCAAACTGCCCCCAGTGCTGGAGGTGAGGCCGCCCCAGTGCAGAGCAGAGTGGGACGATCCCCTCCCTGGCCTGGCTCGCAGTGCAGGGCTGGATGCCCCCAGGACACGGGGGTCCCTCTTGGCTGCCAGGACACACTGTTGGCTCATGTTCAACTTGTCATGGACCAGAACCCCCAGATCCCTCTCTGCAGGGCTGCTCTCCAGCCTCTCCTTCCCCAATGAGAGGGTTTACATGTCCTTTGAATGAAAGTACCCACAATAAATTTCTAGAAGATTATGTAGCTATTGGCAGAGGTTGTTTTCAATAGGTAGTCTTCCAACAGAATTAAAAAGAAGGTAAAATAACTCCCATCTATTTGTTCTGACAAGCCATAGAACCTGCTTTTTTTTTTAAGGGGTTTGGGTTTTTTTTGTGTGTGTTTCTATGTTTTCTGTTGATGCTGATCACTGTCTAAACCACATTATAGGATATCCATCCTGGTGTACCCAGCTGCACAGCGGAGTACCAGGTGAGCAGGTGGATCCTCTGTCCCTGTGGCAGTGCGCTCCATTCAGGATCCCACGAACTGTAAGCCTTGGTATCATTCCCATCGCTACACGTCTTGTTCGGTCTGGTCAAAGATTAACACAGCTTTAGTTCAATTTTTCTTCACTAGCCATGGTTAATTGGATCATACTGGCCACCAGCAAGTGAAAAAATGGTAAGATGCATGATCAAAGATCCCTCCTTCCAGAAACACCCAAGACCATGGTTTGCAGGCCTTACATCAACTCTGTACCCAACAGGAAAACTCATGAGGTTCCTGGTTCAACGTGTACAACTGCTTCTTTTCGCAACTACGAGTGGTACAAAACCAGGAAAACAGTCCAGGGGACATTTTTCTAGATCAATGAGCAAAGTCTCCTCTTACACCAATATATCCTAAAAGGCTTTGCAATGGTGTATACATCTGGAGAACAATTCTCATCTTCCACCTCTAAGATATTTAAGCAGCAATGAAGCGTAAAAACTTCCCAACTGTCTCACAAAGACAACCAATGTTTGAATAATCTCCACGTTATTTCTCTTTTGAATATTGTTCCAAAACAACCATTTTTGTTCCCCTCTAAAACTTACTTCCAAAAGTAATTTCCATTTGAAATGGGAAATCAGATTTGCAGAACTGAAAATAAAAGTTCACTGTTTCTGTGCATGTATCAACACCAATCTGATCAGAATACAGTTTATTATTGGATTTTTAATTTTCTTTTGGAAAGACCAAGCTATGTTAAGCAGCCTTTAGCAAGCTGTCACAGATGAGACCAATAAGCACATCCTGACTTAACACACATCAGGGGTTGCCAAGGATACACTGTCAGGGGACCAGGGTCAGGAGTCAAACTGACCAATATTGAGTAAATTACATTGGTTCGAATGATTCCCCCTGAGCTAGTAATGATATGGCACGCACATAGTTTTGCTCTGCAGACTGATAAATACTGCATTTGAAGGCTAAACGAGGAACAAAGCATGGAAAAATGATTCTGTATAGACTGCCACAAATGTTCATTCACATTATCTTGGGATTAAAAAAAAAAAAATAAATACTATCATTGAAATGATCTCTATTCCTTTCCTGAAGAAATGTAACAAAAGGACTAAGGCTTTTGCACTTCAAAAAGCAAAACAAGCGATGAACTAAAATAACTGGAAAGGGCAACATATGCAAAAGGGATCAAATCACTTCTCGTATTGTTGAGAAAGCGATTGCTATGGAAGGCATTATAAAATCACTGCTACACAGAACTCTTCACAACAAGTGAAGCACACAGCTAGCACAATGAGCATCCTTATTTCTCCCCGTATTTAAGAATACTATTTTTCTTCCAGGTTGTCTGAAATAAACACTACATTTTGGTCCCAGATTTCATATGATGATGCCTTTCTAGATGCTTTTGGCTTGAAGGTGCTGTCTAATACCTGCATTCTACTAAAATTAAAACAACTTAGGACAAATTCCCTGTGCAGCAAGTGAGCTAACACTGGCCTTGTGTTAACGTTTGACCTAACTTTAGGCAAGGTCTATTGGCAACTGAAAGCATAAGTATAAGAAAGAATCTGAGGCTGACCAGACAACATGTCACACAAGAGCCGTTCCTGGATTTTTTGAGGCTCAGTGAGAGACGTTTGTAAGATCAGCAAAGCTCAAATTTCCCTTTAGAACAGAAGTTTGAGATGTGACATACTTCACTATTTAAATATCTTAGTTCTTTGCTCATTGCTTGCATTGCCTTGCTTATCTTATAAATTTTTCTAAGCACATCAAATGAGTATTAGGGAGAAGAGTTTGACTTCTCCTTTCTTTTCATCCCTTTAGTCTATATATTTTTTCACAACCCTCATTTCTATCCTTTTTTAAGTTTCAGTTTGTTTATCTGTTCTTAGCTGAATACGTTTTTTTTCAAGGCCACATTTACTATGTTTTCTTCTTTGTGCTATTTCTTTCTCCTTAATATATTTTCCTCTCCCTGATCCTTGCTACCAGTGAGCAATGGACAGCAAATCTTTCCACCTTCCATATCTCTTGTCTCCAAACTAACAGATTTAGTATCTTTCAAAACAAGGTACTTTATGATCTGTCAACAGTGCTTTAAAAATTGCTCTTGTATGATTATTTTTGTCACCAGTGGTTATATAATATTTGCATATACATGTACACATCATTGTTTGTTACCAAACACTCGATACCACGCTGTGAACAGATTTCTCCATTAACCTCCTGTCAGAAAATAACATAACCTCTTTTTTTCTCACAAGTGTAAATGGTTTCAGACCCTATCTCTCCTTTTCTGTCACAGCTTGGGTGCTGTGCTTTGAAGGTAAACTTTACTGAAGAAATTTAAAAAAAAAAAAAGTCACATGTAAATCTGGCAATGTGTTTCCTGAAATTAGGAAGCTTGGTTACCCTCGGTACTCTGTATTGATTAGGCTGCTACTTCTATGCTAGAGTCTTGTAAAGCCTGTCCTAAAATAAGCACATAAATGCATATAACCAGTACACATTCAGTGTTGGGAAGTTTGAGGATATGACTGGGCAAACTAGTGTGTATCTTTTGAAATACCTGTGCACTATGTTCTATACCTAGTGTTACTAGAGAGAAATAAATATTACTCCAAATCCTACTTAATTCAGTGTTTTCAGGAGAGTTATCACAGGACTACGTACAAAAATGATTTACGGTTCCTCTTCTGCTGGACCAATTGTGCAAGTGACAAACTATGCTGCAAAGAGAAGGGCACCTTATGTTGTTTCATGAACTGAGCCCTGACTAATTATTTTAGGTACACTTGTTCTACTCACATCAGTTCCACATCCTACACTGATTACATTGTAATTTCACTGTTGATATCAATAGAGATGGTGACTTATGAGTGCAGTACTAAACTTATTCCACAGCAAATAATGACCGAGATTATTAATAAATCACAGCTCCATTTGTACAAAGAAGGCTAATTCTTTATAAAGCACACTACTTAAACTACAATTAGTTTATTCATGCTCTGGCAGCAGGATATATTGTTCTAAGTAGTGCAGGAAGATCTTCACTCAAGATTTAAACTGTTGCAAACAACTCCCTTTACACTTCCAAGATGCACCACGTTTGTTTGTAATGTGCAGCTCGTCTTCCTGGATAATGATGCTAAGATCTCATTTCTCCAAAAAAGACAGGCGCAAAAGAAAGAAAACTGAAAGGAGAGTTGCAGAGTTACTTCTATTCAAATGTCTGGAATTTGATGAGAGCATTGTTTTGCTAGAGGCACTATCTAGAAGTTAACTCACTTAATTTGAAGGACTAACGTGAGCAAACAGCTGTTGCTCACATAGCACATTCACATAGTACATGTGAATACATATGTACTAATACATAGTCTATGCAAATATCAATTTCTTACCACCTACCACTTTCAAAGAAAAATATAAAATGGCCTTGCACTATTTTTCTGCTCATTTACTATGCAAGAATCTACACACCAAATCAGTTTGACTTATTCAATACCCATGCAGCTCTATCCTTGATCAGCAAGACTAACTAGAACAACGAACCACTGCCTCCTTTACAAACCAAATGCCATCACATCAAAATGGAAACCATTTATGAGTTGCCTAAGCCTACAGAGACTGTAGGAAGGATGCAGGTGTAGAAGTCTGTTGTCTTTCTAGCTTATCCTTTTGCTACTATATCTAAAACCAACTCCCGTATTCCCATTTTGTGCAATTAAAGAAAAAGAATGCTTAAGCAAAAAGGCCTACAAAAGTATTACATACAAGGAACTAAAGCATCCATCCAAATATTTTGGTTTTGTTTTGTTTTTTTAATATTGCTCTTGTTGGAATTTTCTAAAAAAGTATGAAAGATAAGTTCATAAATTTGATCCTTGCAATGGATAAAGTCCATATTAGCTAATAACGGATAGTATCTTCCAACTACATAGCTACGGTACTTGTTTAAAAGCCCAATTTTAAAACAAACAAACAAACAAAAAACCCCACAAAACCAACAACATTCTCCGGAAAGGAAAATTACACATTTACAGCTTCCTACTGAATTACCAAAACCAGTAGAATCTTCTAAAATCTCCCAATTTAAGGCCTCATTAACTTATGTAATAACTTGCATGGCAAATTCACAATGCTGTAGTTAAAGGTCAACAGGCATTTAACATAAATGTTTAAAAAACATTCTATAAAAGTCCCACTCTCCATTACATAGTTAACAGCTGACTTGGGTGTTGCGCTTGAAATAGAGATTCAAACTCATTTTTATATAAGAAATTTGTGTCTGAAATGATGCATACTTAAATTTCAGAACAAATTAACTCAGATTTTACAAATAAATTGATGAGTTTCAGTTTAAATTAATTAAACAAGGATCTTTTAAGAAATACAGCAGTCACTACTTCTTCAGAGGGCCAGAATCACTAAACAATACAGACTTTTCAAAATTCATGGATCCCAAGGATTTTCAAATTACTGACTATTTTATCCATTACTTTTGTAAGAGAATTTCATCTTTTGGGATATTGGCTAGATGAAATGAAAATGAGGGCAGGGGGCTTTGCAGGGAGAAGAACAATTCTATCAAGAAAAGAGATAGCAAAGGAAAACAGAGCAGCAAGTTGCTGTGGATACGTGAAGAGCAGGCTGAACAAAGCAGCCTGGACTCATGTTTCTCATTCGTCTCTGCATTTTAGCACTACTCTAGCAATAAAGAAGTAAAGGCAATTTAGCTGACTTTTATGCTTTGGTTCTTAGGGTAATCCAGAGAGGAAAAGGATAGACAGAACCTCAGTGGTTCCTGAGGCAACCACGTCCACCATTTTGGCTGTGCAGAGTAACATAGATAAACTATACATAAATTAACTTGACGAAGAAAAGAAGATTAATATTCCCTCCTAAATCCCACTTGTGAGAAGTGGTTGTGAGACAACTTCAGGGATGCCATGCCCAGACTGGTTTCCCCAGTTTATGAAAGACAGCGTGTCATGGTTTTAAACCGGCTGGCAGCCAAACACGATGCAGCCTCTCGCTCACTCTCCCCCACCCTGGGGAGTGGGGGAGAGAATTGGAGTGGTAAAGGTAAGGAAATTCATGGGTTGAAATAAGAACAATTTAATAATCAAAATAAAAATAAATTTAAAATAATAATTAAAATAAAACCAAGAATGGAATATACAAATGGGCAATATACACTGCAATTGCTCACCACCTGCTGACCAATGCTCAGCCCATTCCTGGCTAGCTATCCTGGAGGAGAGAAAATCCTGAAATCGCAATCCCAGAAGAGAGAGAGCAAACTTCCCTGCCAATCCTTGTCTATATACTGAGCATGATGTTGCAGGATATGGAATATCCCATTGGCAAATTTGGATCTGTTCCTCTGGCTATGCCCCCTCCTACCTGCAACACTAGCAAAACATGGGGAGTTAAAAAGGCCTTGATTTCTTAGCTACAACTAAAAACATCAGTGTATTAACAAGCATCTTCTCATACCAAATCCCATAGTAATCCAAAACACGGTGCTGTTCTAGCTACTAAGAAGAAAATTAGTTCTATCCCACCTGAAACCAGGACACAGCATCATAGTGGAGCAAGCTCAGTGGAGGGTCACCTCCACTGGGGTCAGGGGCAGTCAGAGGGCTGGAGCAAATGATATATGCAAGAGGCTCAGGAAAATGGGCTTGTGGAAAAGACAAGGGTCAGGGAGAGCATCTTGCTGTTTATTATTCTCAAATGGGAAAGTCCAGAGAAGATGGGGACAGACTTCTCAGAGCTGTGTGATGACAAGAAAGAGACAACAGGCAAAACTCTGAGTACAGGCAGCTTTTCTCACCATGAGCGTGGGTGACACTGGTACAGATACCCAGAAGAGATTTGACACCTCTGTCCTCAGAAGTGCTCAGAATTGGTCTGGACAGGGCCTTGAGCAACCTGCTGCAACTAGACCTGCTCTGAGCAGAAGGCAGGACCAGGTGGCTTGGAGGTCCCAAGCTAAATTCTTCTGTGACACTATAAAGATTCAATTAAAGGCAAAAATAATTAATTTTCACTTATTGTTTCAAATTTTGGGGGTTTTTGATGCAAGCTCTACATATCAATGTTTTAATATGATATTATTATAGATTTTTAATTTCCTTCTCCTCTCCTAGTTCTGGAAAATGCAAAAGTAAATAAAAAGTCCCCACACACAGTGCACACTACTCACAGTTCCTTTTATCCCCCCCAAAAAGAAATAGATATTGTCTTTGTGCATTTTGGAAAAAACATTGGTTTCTTAGTTTAAAATACTGATAAGCATAATAATTAAAATGTACATTCACTCTGGCTAGGACAAAGAAGGCACTTTTCAACTCAGATCTCTAGTCTAAATATTTTTATCCTGTAATCAAGACTGCATAATCAAAGAACCTTCATGAATCTGTGCATTTACATAAATAATCTACCAAATATCTTTAATAAGAAGAAAATTGAAAAAGAGCTAGATTTAGCAAAAAAAAAAAAAATCCTATTTAGCATCAAAGCAAATGATCATCTATCCAGAATAAGCTGGGTTCTTTCTTATTTATGAAGAGAAGAAAAATTTGAAAAAAAAAATCAACCTATTTTTAAAACTTCCCCATGAAAAAAATGTATGACGAGTCCATCCATTTGGATAAAATACTTAAATTAAATCAACTCAGTACCTGTGGAAAATAATACTTTAACAACCAGATTTAATGATGTCTAGAATGTAAGCAAATTGGCATGTTGTTTGCCTCCATAAACAGACTCTCCTCAACTCTAATGTGTCACCTTAGACCATTAAGGAACCTCTCTTCTCAAATATAATCTATTGGAGTGAAAAAATCAGGACACGCATGAAAGTCCTCGTGAGGAGTCTGGTTTTACATGAGTAAAATACAGAAAAATTCTGCAAATTTCAGGGCTACACTAAAGAAACTACATTCAAATAGAGAAAGAATTAAAGTGATTTCTTTGGTTTGACAGGAAAGTCACATTTATTCTCAAGAAGCAGAAATCCAATGTTCTGCACTCTGTGATGAGCACAGCCCTGGAGAGTGTTGGAACGTAACGAGGGGTGGCTACACCCGAGGAGGACATTGGGTAGATCTACACTAACATTTTCGTTTGGCAGTGCCCTTTTGAAGTTAATCTCTTGACTGCCTTCAGTTATTGTGCTTCAGTTTCCATTGTGGGGTGGTTAAAAAAACATGCGACTTGATTCTTTCCTGATGCAACTCCAGTAAACTAAATTTAGTGCTCTCCAGCTGCTACTGTGAATTCCATCCACGTGACAAGATTAGAGCTAATCCAAAATTAACTCATCCAAATAAGTATGAATATTGGGTCTCCAGCGGCAATTGCTTCTTTCTACACACAGATCCACTTCTTTTTGCACTGATTACTGTAGAGACAGCCTTAAAGACTTGGAAACTAGTGATAAATTCTTCCCCTGCTCCTGCTTTGGAAGTTATGTGTAGACCAAACTGCTTTTGTCCAAATATATCATACTCAGGCCCTCATACGATATCTCTGGCTATAATAGCTGTTCTGCTGTTTCTATATTTATTTTTTTTTAACTTCCTATAATTTTTCTTATCTGAATGGTCAACTTAATATGTCACTTAAAGGAAATATGTAACTATGCACTATTCTGTAGAGATGAATCATTCAGAAGAGCAGTAATTCAGTAAAAGGCTCTAAATTTGGACTCTTTCGTGTTCCAGGCAGTAACTAGTCTTCAGAGAACAGAGGAGATGCTTTTGAGGAGGAAGAAACAGAAAAAATTATTCCCAGTTTTGGGAAATGGAAGCTTCTTTTCAATGGTATCTTCATAATCCCACATAAACTGTTCTGTTAGTGAAACGCTGTAATGCTTTGTCAGGCACAAGGTGGGCTAGACCCTCTGTGAAGTTAAGCTTGAAATTTTAAGTGCCAAAAGCAAGACTAGCAAACATTTCTAATCTTGAGAAGCACACAGTGGGGTGTGCCAACAACACTCACGCACCATTTGGTCACACAAGTTTCTAGTAATTCTGCAAAACAACCCAGTACGGACCAGATCTGATTCTCAGCTGCATCACTATGGCTTGGGTTTAGTATGTTTTTCCAGGAAAGCACTTAAGCAGATTCTCACGGCTGACTTACATTAATGAGACTTAATTACATGCATAATATACATGCTTTAATGCTTTCCCAAAGAAGGTTCTATATGATGATGATGGTATTTTAGCCCCTTATCCTTCCCATAGCGTTCAGAACTCACAGTGCCCAGCATTTCCTTGTTTTAAAGCAGTTAATATTTAATTATTATCTTTTATTAGTCCTAAGTATTTTGATACGTTATGACATCTCCCCATAAACCTACTGTTTATTTTCACTATTTTCTCTTAAACTCATAAATGTCTTTTCCTTTTTTTTTAGGACTTCAACAGAAATTAAATCATAAAGTTATTAAAAAAATAAAACATATAACATTTAATTCACCAGAAATATATAAAGCAACACAACATATCAAATTAAAACAAAAGCCATGAAACTCAGACAACACAAACTAACCTACCTTGCTTTAGGATTTCATATTTTATTAGGGACACATCTTGATTAGAGTAATTTGCAAGACTACGAGGGTTTAAGGCACTTAATGAAATACCCACAGACTATAAGAGTCAGTTCAACCTGAGAGCTTCACAGCAACCTGTTTTTTACACAGTTGAAACCAAACTCTTCACATTACTTCAGAAGAGATATCTCTTGATGGTTGAAAAAAAAAATTCTAGCAAGAGGAAGAACTAAAAGATATCAGATGCTTAAAGCACTTCCTGACAATTGCTGTCTACACACGTTTAGGTAGTGACCTTGGGTTGAGGATTTTTCAGGAATCATTTGTCTTCATATATACACACACCCATTTTCTTGCTAAACTGAAAGGAAGCTTTGTAATCTTCTGTATAACATCTGAGGTTTTTCACTTCACAGTTAGGTGAGCTATTAATTTCTTGAGTAAAAGGGATATTACAAGGGCTTGGCAGCAAGATGCCTCAGCAGCAGGCAAAAAACAAATACTTGCCTAAAAAAGTGTCAAAATGTGGATGTGCCTCTAATAATTTAAAAAAAAATAGAAGGTGATAAGTTGAAAATGTCAGGTAATTGGCAGACAGATAGAAAGTTAAACTGTGTCCTCAGTGAAGAAAATTAACCAGCAGCTGCCAGCAGAGGCCCCAAGGTCATCTGAATGTCAGAACCAAGTAAGGGCCAATCATTCAGAAGGGGTTCGCCGCTGATATTTGCCCTCCCTGGTCATTTCCAGATCTCCCAGGAACTGCCCTGAACTACTGCCAACATGTGTTCATTTCTAAAAATTACACAGATTGTGATTTATTACCCATCACGCTACAAAAATCCATTGTGAATTAAATCAGCCCTTTGTTTAAATTGCTACTCTGCAATACGTATCATATCATCATAAATGACATTGAAGTTATAATCTACAGTAGTCTGCTTCAGCCACTGATAAGGCTCCACCAAGGAACGATCAATACTTACTATTCATTTTTGAAATTATCTTCACATTGATCCCTGAACAAGCGCCAGCAACACAGAGGCACAGTGGCTTTAATACAATAATTATATAAAGGTTTACAGGCTCATCCTCCCAGCCAATAAAAGCTGTCAGCTGGCAGGGACAGTTACAATCCCATAATCCATCAAAATGCTGTTCTCTGACCTACGGGCTTCTGGGCTTTTGGTAGACCTCAATAAACATGCTTAGAGAAGAGAAACTAGCAACAAACACTAACAAGCAAAAGCATCAGATTCATATTACTGATTTTAAAAAAATAAAAAATTACTTCTAGCTCATCACCCTTTTTATCAGAGCAATATTTTTTTATTGTCATTCGGCAAAGAGTGAGTGACCGGATGGATGCATGTGCTTATTCTCGCATAAATTCAGTCTGTCCTTTCACAGCAGGTGACTTTGGATCAAATTATAAACTCTAGCAAAGTAAGCTCATGGAGCTAGTATCAGCTATAGCTAATTTAGAGAGGAACAGCTAAGCACTCGATACACAGAAAACCAAGACTACTAAAATTCTGAAAGTGAAATACTGAGAGCCTAAGAATAAAAGGAAACTACCATCCAGGGCCAAATGAAAATCTGGATTAAGTGGATTGTGAATGACACAGTAGCACTCAGTCAGGATGCCAAGCAATTTTTTTTTCTTTTTTTTTTGGATGCGTCAATTTGTATTTTCACACAGATGGGGCTAAACAAATCAGTTTATTTATTAGTTGAGCTACAGAAGTTCAAATTTTGCATATCAATTGAAGCCATAAAAAAAAGAGAGGAGCTGTTATTTTATAAGCAAAGTGTTTGGTAAAACTCTAAAGATTTACTCCAGCGACATACTTTCCAACAACTCCAGAATAAAAATAGTGTAACATGGATTTGAGGCAGAAGGTTTAAGGAAAAATAAGGCAGAGAAGAAAATTTAAGATATGGAACAAACCAAGGAAAAAACAGAGAGAGTAAAGAATGGGAACAGGTACAATGCTGGAATACTTAATGATGTATAATGTCAACACCGCTTCGTGTATTATTGTCTGCTGCATCAGTCATACCTTCCTCTACTGATCCCTTTGTCAGCTTCAGTGTATCGTGTACACGAGAGGCGCAGAACCCGACTGGGCTTAGCAGGCACAACTTGTGTTTCCAGTTCATCCTTTAAATGCCTTATTTGACTTACAAGAATACTGAATACTCTCTATTTGTTTTGGGGTTTTTTTTTGCTATCAGAAACTATGTTAAAATAATAAGAAAACATTCCCATGATACAATTCTAACATTTGGTAAGGGGGAAAATAAAAATTAAATTTTCAATTTTCATAGCATTTTGTGGCAATTTTTTAGGAAAGGGGTGCAATTTCTAGAGAACGTTTCCTGGATAATCCTGTGGTTTGGGAAGTTTTTGGTTTGTTTCCAACCAATACAGGAGACATCTCACTAAAATATGATTCATCTTAATGCCAGTGTTTAAGTGCGACAGGTGATATTTGCCAACTGAGAATCTTGCCTGTGACTCGACTTTCAAAGCTATAGAGCACACATTACATGGTTTTAATGTCAACAAAACAGAGGCATAAAGCTGATGAAAGCTGAAGGTAAGTGCAATCTAAGAAGGAATAGAGTACCATTTTAAATCTTAATTCAAACCTTAATGTTTACATGAAGTATTGGGTAAAGCAAAATTCTTAGAAAAGTTCTCTCTTTTTGTTTGGGGGGGAGGGTTGTGATCATCGGTAAAAGGGTTTTGCTTTTTTTCCCTACCTACAGAAATTATTGTTCCTTAGTGTGAAATACAATTTAAGTCACAGCTTTCTTCTAATTGTTTCAAAGAATAATATATGTGTATGTTTAAATTGTACAAAAAGGCTTTCTCCAATGATAGTGGTAAAAGATGGAACAGCTGCCGCCCATCAACATGCAACAGTAAACAAAGTAATGTTGCACAATAAAACCTAATCTCTTCACAATAAAAAAGTGTGCAGTGGCCCTTGTGAGGTCAAGGATGTTGTCCTGATTCTCTAACAACTTTCATCCGCCCCAACTTTGATGGCCTGTTGATAACTACCAATTTTCCTCTCTGTTGTTTTAGAGATGCAAAGGAAAATAGTGTTTTCCTCTGTGATCTTGAAGAGTGCATCAGCTTGTTCTTACAAGCACAAAGCATCTTGTATCTTTAAAAAAAAAAAAACCAACAAAAAAACAACCCATACAGAATAACGACTCTAAAACACCAAGCTAATTGTATCCAAATGACTACAGCAATATCCATAGCCTTAACTGTCAGCTCACACTCGGGTCTTAAAGTTAATATGGGTTAAATCTTGCACAGGATTGCCTATACTTGCCAAATTACTCCCCCCAAAGAAATGTTTGTAATCTCACATTAGTCATAGACCTCGGATGATACCTGGATCACCCCATTCCTTTCAATGAGTTTGCACAGGTAAGACTGATTAGCACTCTAATTGGGAATTAATAAACACTCCAGTTAATGACAGTTATAGAATTCCCATTGCCCCTTATTGATTGCACAGGCTTTGCAGGCTGGCGGTAGACAATAAAAGAAAAACCACCACACCTACATAAAAACATCCCCTTCCCAAGCCCTACACATTTTAAAAATAGCATACAACACATGAAGAAAATATAGAAAACTACTACCACACTAATATTACTTAATTCTAAGCCATACATAACTTTGGTCCTAGGACTGGACTTCCTCTCCTATCAGCAATACTTCTCCAGCAACTCAACATGTACACAGGACTTAAAGACCTACATTAAATCAACGCTCCATCTCCCTGCTAACGTAGAATTCTTCCCCACCGTGCATGTAGGCAATCACATGCCTAAAGAAGGACAAATTATAAAATCAACCCACCATAATTTGGGATTTGTCATCCAGTTATGTGAAAAGACTAGAGTAATTTGCCAACATAAAGATGGTCTCATACAGTGTACTGTCGACAGCTAGTATTGTAATGATAATGAAGCTATCTCCATAGAACCGACACAGATGCCTAAAGTGGTTTTTGAATCTGATATTAGCAACAGACATTCAAAACAAAATTGAAATATTCTTATATGTTTAAAGGATTAATATAAATAGGTCTTTAGGAATACAAATGCTTGAAGCTTCGATTCCAGAAGCAATATTTTCAAATGAAACAGTAAAATTTAGCTTTTTGCAAAAGCTTCTTCAGACAAAAGGGCTTTGTATGAAACATGAGAATCCAAAAGCATCTGGTTTGGACATGTGAGGTTACAGCATGATGGCACCATACTGATATTTTGAACTATTACATCTGAATACAGTGTAAAAAAAAAAAAATCCAGTTTTTGTGAAAGAAAGAGCCATGAAGAAGGGTCAGCTTAAAACATAAGTCAAGATAGAAATACTGGAACAGACACATCTTTGATTTAACCCCATCAGGGCTCTTGGAATATTTGTTTTGTGATAAATGAGAGATTAATTCCTAGCTTAATAGACCTTTCAAGTACCATTTACCTATAAGAACATAATAATATAAAAAATAATTTAGACTTATCTTTGGCTTACTAAATAAGATAACATCATTTCATGCTTTAGGGTACCATTTCTAAAACAGATGCACATACAAAAATTATTCTCTAATACATCATTAGAAGAGCTAATGGATAAACTCATTGATGAATCATAGTGCATAATTATCATTTACAGGTTACAGATCCTATGTGGCCAGCATTCACATTAACATATAGAATTGTGAGTCTCTTCTGACACCATGATACCGTTTCCTAAAATGAAGAACTGAATTTTATATTTAGAGAAACAGAGATAGGACAGAAAATTATTTCACCATTAACAGAGCCATCATATCAGGTAGATGTGAGAACTGGAAGTTCAAGAAAAAAACAGAACAGTCTAGAGACAGGTTTTTTAGCATAAAGAAGGGGAAACTGACAAAAAGCTAACATTAAAACAACACATGAGGAAGAGAAAAAGTGAAAAATCTGCACAGGAGAAAGAATTATTCTGTCAGAGATAGTAGAATGATCAAGAAAAATAAATTAGGTCCTCAATAATACAGATAACCAGGTGTGGCTTTTGTAAAGGGAATACATGGCCATCTGTTAAGTGAAATCCATGGTTTAATGGTTTTCAGGAAGAGTTTAAGGAAAAGTAATTTAGTTAGTAGAGTTAGTAGAAGAGTTTAATTTGTTTATAGAAGGACAAGAAGAAAAAGTTGCACCATTAGAAGCAGATAATTAAGAAATAGCCAAGAAACAGGTGAGGTTAGAAATATTATTTAAAAAGCTAACAAATACTGGCCCTGTGTTTTGTTTTTACTGGACAATCAAGAAAGAGAAGAATGCTGCACTGGGAAAAGAGGTTTGGTGAACTGTTGGAGGATAAGAGCAGACCACTAATAAATTGAAATATAACAATCTTTCATAAAAAGGAAATTGATGTTCGTCCTCGTAGCACTGATTTCATGAAGAAGGGGGAAAGAGATGACAGAAAAAAGAAACAAAGGGTACAGTATGGCTGATGACTTTGAGTGTTAAGCTCTTGTCTTCAAACAAAACAACAGTTATGAGCTATGAAAACCAAATACAGAGATTTGAGGAGGGGAAAAAGCAATATAAATAATCACCTTTGCAAGCATAGTGGTAATTTTAGAGTAATCCAATGTTAAAGAATGGAAAACAGGTTACAGGAGGTGGTATTGAAGTTACAGTACTGTACATGGGATCCTACTGTTCCCTCTGAAGAATCATAGCTGCAGCAAAGCATGGCAGAGCTGGCCGGACAAGAGATCATCCTGCTTTTCAGGGGGTGTCCTTCTTTCTCAGCCTGGGTTTCTACTTTAAATTGCTGTCATACACTATAAATGGTCCTTATATGTGGTACAGCTATTTAGGATTCTGCAAAGGAAGTTTAAAACCACGAAAACACAGTGTGCATCCAACAACTTCTAGGGGCAACTATCAACTGGTACGATTCTGTAACAGAAAGTAAGGAGAAAACTGAGTTTCATGTGTGATCAGTACCAGGAGACACGTGATCAGCAAGACAGTAAGTAAGGCAAAATCCATGTTGTTGGTTTTTTTCACAGACTGTCCAAGGTGGGTTAATCCATCCAGAGATATTCTGTTTTAGGAAAAAAAACACCTAGTAGAAATAGAGGTGGAGGAAGTAGAAAGTTTTTATCTACACAAGATCTAGGCTACACAAGTCCTAGAACTGGAAACAAACTCCAGGGGGAATACTGCAAAGCACGGGAGGGAACTGGTGAAGGGATGAGAGCTGGTAACAGCTTTTGAATGTAGATGGGAACAGCAAGGTGGGGGAAATAAGTCATGCAACTCCTGCTATTTTTTACCATTTCCAAATGAATTATTTGTCACATTCCTCCATTTCCAGGACAATAAGAGATTAGGATCTACGGACCAAGGCAGCAGTCCTTGAGATGCAGGACATTTTTCAGGATTGGAAATTACATTGTAAAGTACTATTGGCAGGATAGCAGAAGGTGAAGCATGAAACGGACTGAAGTCCTGTTTAAGGATGTCTAACTGTGTCTTCATATATTTATTGGCTATTTAGTTACTAAATCCCATACTCTGTGCATATGTAGTAAGAGACAAAAACATGCACAGAAGATCCTACCTAGGCAAGAATTTTTGGTATAGATATTAAGAAAAATACAATCCTTATCCCCAACTGCCATCTATTGAATGGATTTTTAAATCTTTGATGGTATTATTCACCTAGAAATCACAAAATATATGTGTACATATGCAACATAAAATTTGGAAAAAAAAAATAAAATTCTAAGTATCTCTGAATATTGGGCAGTTCCTGTAGTCAAGTGTTTTGTCCATGATGGTAACTGGTGAGTGATCTCCCTGTCTTTATCTTGACCCATGAGCTTTTCCATTTTATTTTCTCCTCCTGTCCAGTTTCACAGGAGGGAAAACAGGAGAGCAGCTGGCTGGGCAATTGGCAGGTGGCCAAGGTCAACAGCATAGGTAGACAACGAGTGACCTGCTGACATCATAGACCATATACAAATTAGAAAATTATGTTGTTTTATCTTGGTGAAGAAAAAAAAATCCTGTTATTCAACATGAAGCAAATCTCATACAAATTTGAACTGGGAAAAATCAGACAGAGACAAAAGTTATGGCCAGTGCAGTTATGTTCCCTTGACCACCTCTTGTGCAAAGAAGCTGAATATCATCCAAATAGAATTAATCTCAACAGTCTTGCAAGTTCCATCATCTACTGCACATCAAAAATTTTCAAAGGTAGGATAAGATAGCATTCCCAAGGTTTGGCTGTGTCAGTTTATTGCATCTCTGCCAAGTATAGATTTCCTACAAGAGCTCAGTGCTTTTAGTTATTCAGTAGTAAAGGTTTGGTAGTAGACAGCTTTTTTTATGAGATGTAAAGGTAAGGGAGGGTTTCAGGAATCAGTCTGATCAGCTTTAAAGGTTAGAAAGCAAAAAGTTTTCCAAAAAGGCTGCAGAAATATGAATATGGTATAGTTAAACAGAATCTGTACATCTGCCTCTGAATTAGGCACTCGGTAAACAAGTTTGCCACTGAAAGGCTTCTCAGAAAAGCAACCTAAAAAGTAGCAATCTCCTGAAGGCCACATCCAAATAAACTCCCAGCAGCATTGTAAAGAATTTTGCATGGGGGACTGCTTGTAGCAGTTTAACACCAATCGTATTTCCTGGATTTGAGTCAAATATAAAGAGTATTGCTCAAATGCCTGTCTTTGCAACACTATATGCTCAGCTATATTCAAGATAATCTGTTTATAAATATCAATTGCTAACACTTTTTATTGCCATTATTACACTGATCTACAGTTTCCTATGCACAGTTCTGATACCTGATTCAAGAAACAACAAACAACACTCTATATTATTTGAGAAAAAAAAAGGCTGCTCTCTTTTGCATCAGATAAATTGTACAGAGCGGGATAGCTGCAATGAATGAAATGTGTATATGAACTCCAAATGACTTGCTCTAAAGCAAGACTGCTTTAGAGGTATGCAACGTTGCCTAAATCTAATGAAAATATCATACCAGATCAAATACTGAAATGCTAAGCTAATGCTTTAACAGTATATATAGCAGAATGATGTTCAAGTAATTAAATCTCTTGCTACAGGACACATTCTTTCAACATTTAGTGTTCCTATGAACAGGATGTGGAATCAGGAGAATACTTATTTGGAATTATCAATTGCATGGTTGCTAAAAGAGGAGTAAACTACATAAATTTGCTGACTACTTCATAAATTAACAGCTTTCCACTTCCTACTGTTACCTGAACTGAAACTCATTGTCTCCAGCATCTGAAGAGCTATCTTTTTTGGTTGTTAAAGACTATTTTAAACAAAAATAGGTTTAAGAAAAGATAATATTAAAGAGAACGGTTTAGTAATACCTACATCTTCTGAGCAACGCAATATAAATAGCGGGTATTTGTCCCAAAGTTGTATGCCAGTTTGCATACAGCCAATATTAGAAGGAAACTAGTTGCACCTTCTCCTACTGCAACGCACTTTACAGGATTGCAAATATTTGAAAAGAACCAGGGTTTTGTTAGGAAGTTTGGTTATGAAGTGGTAGTGAAATGACTGTGTAAAGCCCCTGTAGTAAGCTATTGCCAGGATCAAAAATGTGAGTGATTATTTTCCTGATCTCTCTACCTTTTTTCACAGACAATTCAAGGGTGTCAACATATTCATTTCCCAACACTTTTTTTTTTATCCTGTTTTAAGTTGATCTTTCTTCAATATCCATAACAAAAGCAATATATCACTTGCACAGTGCTATCCAAGAAGCTGATTATGGAAAATTTAAAATAAAACTGTATCCATCCCTTCTGCTTCAGTATTTATAGAATCTTTGGAGGCCAAAAGTTCATTCTACAGAGTTAATAATTCAAAACACATATTTTTCCAAAACAGTTGGTGGAATGCATTGTTCATAATGGGAGCAATTAGGGGAGGTGACTGACATGTGAATTGAAAAAAAAAAAAAGTTAATAAAGAGGTACACAAACTATAGAATGCTCTTTTTTTTTGTATAGGAGCTTTGCCCTTTGCAGGATTCAATAGTATTCTGTACAACATCTGTGCCATGTCAACCAACCTTCACATTCATGGAAACACATCTACAATCTTGATTTGTCCACTTAGACCACCTGGAAGATGCTAACCAAAATCAAAGATTGCTCAAATGGTTAAAGGGATGCAAATTTGTTGAACAATTATTGTAGACAGATAAACTGAAAGTGACTAATGAGTATTGGTTATTTTTCTTAAGTTAAATGATAGTCTCTATTCTAGATGAAAATAATTTTTAAGTCAATGCAGTACACAGCTTTTATACAACATAACTTCAATGTAGAGATAGGGACATTTTTTCCCCCCCAATTAGGATGTGAAGCAATATAAAAAGAAATTATTTGGATCAGACTTTTAACAGTCATCGTAACACACGTGAGGACAAACATATCAATTGCAAGTCTTTGGATTTCAGATTTCAAACAACAGATAGCTCCTTCCCAGAAACCCTGTTACCAAACATACACAGACATCACTCACTAATTTGTTGTTTCAACCATGTAGAATAGTCTCAATGCAAGCTTCTAGGTCATTATAACTTTAGATATTATCTCACAGAAATGTTAAATGACAGTCACACAAGGACATCTATGAAATACTAAAGATACTCTAGAAACTTTCACTTGTATTTTTATTTAATTGCTTTCGACTTATAACAATAGAAAAGTACTGGGCTGTGGAAGAACAGCACTTGCCTGAACAACAGCCGATGTATCTATTATCTCACTTCCATGAAGGTCATCGACCTATGACAGTTGGAGTAGCAGAAACATTAGAAATCATGTGCAATTTAATCTTTACACAAATAAAGGAAAAGTATCACAATGCCTGAATAATGAAGAGTCTCTCAGAGAAAAAGAAAAGTCTGTCCCTGAGGATATTCTTCATTTTCTTTCCTGAACTGTTCCAATGCGTTCACACTATGAGATTCACTCACTGTGCTGACACACGTATTAATAGTATTTTGGCTGGAAGAGTGTAGATGTTCTGAAGTGATTGCAAAGTGCATCTGTGACTCAGATCTCCTTTCATTCATTCATTACTTCTCCATGTCAATTCTGGGAGACTATTGTTCACCGAGAAACTGTCATCAGGATTGAAATTAACTGGTTTTTCTCCTACTTCAGAGGCAAGAGTGTTTTTATGTTCCCTGCTTTCCAGAACATGCTACCTTATCTTTTACAGGGTTGGGGATGAAAATATTATATCAGTTTCCATTTGAAAATAAACAAACATCAGGAAATGATGGAGAAGCGTACACAACAAAAGAAGATAACCTATAAAAGCATTTTCATGTTACCAGTTTTTATTCCTCTTCTGTTAATTTAGAAATCAAACAAGCAAAAATAAAGCACTTCCTATTGCAACTCCCAGTAAGATAATAGCTGATGATGGGTAACAAAACAAGTTTCTTTTCTATTCACTAAAAATGGAACCTTTTATGTGTCCAAGAAAGGAATGGGGAAAAAAATAATCAAGAGACAGGAAGAGTCAGCTGTTCATCCTGCTGTTATTTAAGTCAAAATAAAGGGTATAAAAATTATTTTTACTAAAAAAAAATTAAAATGCTGTTGTTGACAAGCTTCAAGCAACCCAAATTCTCTATTTATTCATCTTTAACAATGTCATTAGGCAAAGACTATGATGATTTTTTTTTTAATTATTATTTAATACTAGGCTACAGGTTTTAGAATATTGTGGGAAAGACCAGCTTCCCCTCAGACTGACTATTTTACTTTTCACTAGAGCTTTCTAACCTTGTATGTAACTTAAGCCAAGTTATCTTTACATTTTAGAAGTTTTCTTTAGTCTCATTCTAAAAAATAATTAGATAATATGGACCTCTATTTAAACTTGTAATCGCTGCCCTTTGGAAGGAGAAAAAAGTTTCAAAATTGTGTTTGTACTTAAAATGGTGACGAGAACTCAAACTAAGGAAATTGTTCAAGGTAATGAATTCAAAAAGTATCATGGAGATTTTTATATTTAAATTTAATAGTACAAAAATCAAAATAAAACACAAGACAACCAAAGCAAACAGTACAACAATTTCTATTGACAGCTGAGTCAGTGTTTTCCAATGGAATATTATTTCAGAAAAACATCAGCCTAACAGAAGTATTTAGAAAAAATTATTATTTTTAAAAATATTAATAGAAAAAATACATCTCCTTCCATGCTAAATTTGACTTTCAAATTTGAGGCAATTGTGGATGATATTCCATGAACACGAGCTCTTCCGTTGTTGTTCTACAGCCTAAAGGCTTGGAGAAGAATCACTCTTTTATTCATCTAAATTCCACTTAGAGAAGGAGATGGAGACTGTAATCTCTCTTATTCTCATCACTGTGGAATTAATTTTGATATGAAGACAGGAAAAGAAGAAATGTGAGTATTTGCTAATAAATTATGGCAGTGTTTAGAAAGGTTCTAGGTTTTGCCTGAAGTATTCCTTGCAGGTGCCCTTCAGTGAAAGTACCCACTCACTACCTGAAATAAATAAAACCTTTAGTACCGTTGTCAGTCTGTATTAGCATATTGGTCCAGGGAATTATTATATCTAACTTACAGGTTTGGCTAATTGCAATGATACAACTGAAGCATGAAATGATGGCATTTCAAAAAAATAAAATAAAATAAAATAAAATAAAATAAAATAAAATAAAATAAAATAAAATAAAATAAAATAAAATAAAATAAAATAAAATAAAATAAAATAAAATAAAATAAAATAAAATAAAATAAAATAAAAGCTTCATTTATTCTTCCAAGATAACAAAATTTCAAATGCTTCATTTGTTTCCAGATAAAATATTGTGGATGAAATCACGGTTGCCACTGTAGAGGTGCAAGGAGGGCTGAAAGACAGAGCTGTAATGTGTGGAGCCCATGGACTCAACACCAAGAACGTGTTCGTATTTTGCTCAAGTAGGTGGAGGCAGCAGCAGCCGTGTCTTGCCAACAGGGAGCAAATCTGTACAAATCTTAAATCTGTACTCTGCAGTCAGCCAGTGCCACACATCAGGACACGGGGACAGCGCTTTAAAAAACTTCACCCTACAAATTTCAGTTACATCCCCAGCCGTGCGATTTCTTGGAGAAAAGACCAAATGTTTGTCTTAAGTACACAATCCATCTTATTTTCATACACAACATGTTTATTCTCTAAAGAAAGACGAGTATTGTTTTTCTACTTCCAACAACGTATTTGGATAGCCAAACATCCTGATCTATTTAGGTTTCCTCAGGAAAAAAGGTATATACACATCAGTTTTCCTAGCAACTCTACTACAAGGAACAAAGCTTGGATCATGTAAACCAAAACAGAAGATAAAATCAGCATCGACTTTAACAGGCATAGCCCAAAACTTAAAGATCTATGCTTACAAAATTTAATTGGATAATATAGCTTTTTATTTTAATTCTTTGCTATTCTGCAGATAGTACAATGAAGAAGTTATCTTCAAGGTGTGTTATTTATCATTCTTAAAGGAAACGTTTCTGGTTTTGTTTCATGTAAGAAAAATAAATGTATTATGGATAAAGGCAGGATGCAAGGAATACTATGACTCTGGCAGCAGTACAGTAGACAGTGATGTGCTCGCCATTCTTAATAGAAATATCAAGAACATAAGAGTCAAACATGCTCTAAATCTATAACTATGCATATTGGCTCATTGCATCAGCTGTATGACCTTGTCTCTCCTTGACACATCTCACCATTCAAATCTATGATGATAGACGTCAGGGTCAAGTGGATTCTCCTGGTATCACACATTTTATGCAATATTTTTGATTACCTAATTGCAACTTAGGCCTACATAAAAAAAAATATATTCCTTTTTCTAGTTCTCAGTCGTGATATTTTAGTCACCTGTGGTGCATGTTGTAAATCTATTTCTTCATCAGCCAACTGCAAATTTTACGGTCAGAATACAGACATCATATGTTTTCACACTTTTGATGTGCAAATTTTAATGTAGACCCTAATGAGGATATTTTTACTCCTATTTTTAACATTTTTCCCCCCCAAAGACTCAATTTCTCTGTGGCAATTTACTCATTTATTGTTTGCAGCTTAGGTGTAGAAAGGGATAGCATTCAGCTGCTGCTTTGGACTGCTAGTACAGACACCCAGATGAAGAACCTAAACTACGCAGAAGGAAGAAAACAGTTTTCATTCAAACTCATATTTACAACTTTCCTGTTTTTTCAGCCATTTCTATTACTTTTTTTCTAAACCTGACATAGGTTTGTTATTTATTTATTGCTCAATATGAAGACTCCTTTACAACGCACTGGGCAGAAATCAAATATACTGACTAGTACTAAATGCAGATGCATAGGCTCATGGGCAGGAGCAGAAACAAAGGGACCAGCTAAAGCCAAATACATTTTTCCTTGATTTTCTGAACTATGCCACACTGTTTCACTCCTTTTATTTTCTCAGCACACAAATTTAGTGTTATATACCTGAGGCAAAGGACAACATATCATGTAGTTAATTGTCACCTTGTCAATTATGCATGAAACAAACAAAACCAGTTTAATTAAACTTGCCAGTTTGTAGCAAATTTAGAAAAGGTGTAGGGAATCTTTGCTCTAGATTGTATTTTGTATTTTTTAATCTTTTGATTAAAGCCTTGTATTTTTTAATCTTTTTTCCTCTCTTATAGAAATAGAATCATAGAATAGTTAGGGTTGAAAGGGACCTTAAAGATCATCATGCAAGCTATTATATTTTAGTCCATTTTCAGCAAAAAGGAAAAAAAAAAAAAGAAAGCAACGTACAGTTAAGAGTTTGAAACACAGCATTCATACATGATTTATGTGTAGAAACTAAGGATTACAGCATCTTACCACATCCTACCTACATAACAGGGCAAGAAAATTACACAGGTGCTAGGGCATTGAAGCAGGAAACCTGGAGATAAATTAAAGCCATCATGTCAATAGCAAAACTTTCTGAGATTTCAGAGGGTCCAAAAGTATGTCTCAGAATACGTTGTTGGTTTGTCATTGTCCTAAGATTATATTTTCCCTTATCGAAGCAAGGATTTAGAATGGCCTGGAAATGAGAGTCTTGATGCTGAAACACTTGTTTCACATGCTCAAGTTCAGCATAATCAGAGCAGTGGCAGATGCCCAAATGAATAGCCTGGATTTAGGATGCTCCTGGTAGAGAGGAAGCCTATTCTGTGTCCCCAAAACATGTAGGAAACCCACAGAAAATTTATACGATGCTTTGCACAAAATGGACAAATTTACTTCCTGATCCTGCAAATTGTGCCTAACTTAATGCTTATGAATATTCCCATTTAAATCAATTGGATTATTTACATGCATTAAATTAAGCACATATATAACTGTTTTTCAGATAAAGGTCTTAATTACTTTTAAGGTATTGAGCCATTTTTCTTCAGACTTGACTCAATGAGAGCTATAGATCAAGTCTAGATAGAAGTTACTATCATTATCTGGGTTTTATTATCCACCAAAAATGTTTCTGACCAGGATATAAAAAGAAACACTTTCAGATTCCCTCCTGCTTAGAAAAAAAGTATTTTAAAGCAATAATTTTACACATATTTATCAAATAATAACTGTTCAGATAAGACTGTCTTCTTTACAAAATAGGAAATGGGTTTCAGAAATGTGTCTCTCAAAGTAAAGACAGAAGTCATTCATTCCTTGTTTATTCCCTCACGATGCATAACTAAATAAGACCTTACTGTTTTTAAAGTAATATCTTCTTTGCGTCTGAGGAAGGAATAGAGAAGTTTAAGATAGATCACCATAAAATATTACTGTTCAGATATCAATAACTGGAGGAATGACAACAAAAGAAAAAGTACAGCAAGAATTTAAGATGTAATGTAAATATAACAACATAATAGGGGAAAAAAAAACACCTTTGGGATGTTCTTTATAATCTATGCATGATATAAGTAAAACAATAAATAAAAGCAATATTCTGCTATTGTCCAAGTAGAAAAAAATTAGATATTCTCATTATTAAAATAAATCATCATAGTGGCATGGTAATTATTGAATTAACAATTATGAGATGACTTTGGTCAGTTCCCTTATGCAACTGTATTTTGGTTTTTTGTTTGTTTTTTTTTTATCTGCCTGTCTCTGTCCAAATCAGACTGCTTACATAGATTTAGTTACTGATTCAACTCCCAGCAGAGACTGAGACAAAACAGACACTTGCTGCCTATTATATGAAAAGGGTTGGTGTGATCCTGTCACATAGAACAAGAGACACTGTAGGTGCAGTCTCCAAATACTTCTGTTAGGTCAACGTGCTGAGCATCCCCACACATCAGGTTCCTGACTCCTAATGTGGTACAGTGAGTGCTGGTAACATTCAACTCTGGCATCAGTGAACTGAACTCCAAGAGATGCACGTTAAAAATCCCATACCCCTTTATTAGATAACTTTGTCACATTCATCATAATGCATACATTAAAATGAAGCTGTGAAAGAAAATCTAACATATTAAAGGACTGCAAACCTTAGTGGAACCCTAAGAAAATCAACTTGCAGAACAGACCTTCCTAATAGTACTCTAACTATATAATGCAGCATATGATTCAATGCAATACAAACAACTAATGAAAAATATTTAGGAAATTAAGGAAAAAAATCCAACCAAGCAAAAAAAAAAAAAAACAAAACAAAACAAAACAAAACAAAATAAAATAAAATAAAATAAAAAAAAATAAAATAAAATAATTAAAAAAAAAAACCCAAAACAAAACAACCAACAAACAACAACTGGAAAACCAAATACAGCATTAAGTTTCCATGCACTGGGGTCACTTGTAAACTGAAGAATAATCTCTTCTCAACTGCTCTTACATTTCCCCTAAACACATGTGAGTGTGCTATGGAACACATGGCAAGTCACTAAGTCTCTTTACGGTTCAGATATAGAGGTATCACAATAATAACAAAACTTTCTATCCCTGAAATAATATACTGTATAACTGAGAAAGGAAGCTTAAATACGTCTGGATTTAAAAAAAAAAAGTAATATGCCAGACTTAAAATACGATATTATATACTACTTAGCAGGCATAGCAGGCAGCTAAAGAGGGTTTATGGAAAAGAATGATGGATGTAATTTTCTTTAAAAAAAAAAAAATTATAAGCAAAAGAACTGAATTTAATCTAATATCACTACTAAAGCTTGCCATAATCTTATGGAGCATTTGGACAGTACCTCGGGCCAAAGAGATTATCCTGAATTAGCATAGTATATAAATCAGCTTTTCTGATTTTTATCAGATTATCTGCATTGCTGGCTAATGCTGATGCATTCTGCAACATGCAATAAACACTTCTAAGCATCATATTTCCAAAGTGTAAAATATCTTCAAAACAGATCTTAATTGTTTTAGTAAGATAAAGTATGCTACTTTTGCATGAATAATATTATCAGAATCCAAATAAATCTCTTCATTTGTTATCCCTAATGCTACTTAAAAGAGAAGTTAATAGAGTAATTCATTCTCATACCATGACCTTGGTCACTAGTACATGATGTTTCATATTCATTATGCTGAGCTAAGTGAGGACTCTGTTATAATATCACTTAATTTATATTCTGAATAATGCTCTGGGGACAAGTTGCTCTTGTGCATTAGGGTTCTATCTAAATCACAATATTTGAAGACAAGTGGAGAGAGAGATAACTATTAAACAACATCTTTGCTAACATAAACCACCGTTACAGACTCTGAACATAAGATCTTGGGAATCAAAAGTTAAACAGCACAGTAGTTTTCCTAGAAATATTCAGCTTGTCTTAAAAAATAAAAATGATTTAAAAATCTGATGTTGCATAGTGAATCTGTATTTTTGTTATACTGGTAGATTCTTCTGAAGAATACTATTTATCATGCTACAGCTGTGAAACAGATGCAGCTTCCCCCCCTCCCTCCTGATATATTTTTCCCCCTCGTAATTGTAAAGGCTAGCAATAAACTGATGTTTTTTCTGCATTTCAGGTTCCTCTTTAGAGCAAACTCCAATACAGTTATATAATCAATGAGAAACTATTACCTGTTTCCTAGTTTCCTGCTGCAAAAGTGTAATAGCTTTTCCTCCTACTTTCATGATTAGTATAAATTGATGAATTAAAGGTATAAGAACAACATAACTTTTATAATCCTAGAATGCAAAAAGCCAGGTTTACCGTATGAATCAGCAGGTTTTCCATGAAACCTTTAATACCTGCAATCTTTAATATTATGACATCCCCAGACTACTTGACAAACTGAAGTAAACCATTTTGATGAAAGCATCACAATAAGGCTACACATTTATTGTCACACAACAGCTTCCAGAAGTGGACATGTCTCTCTGATTAAGAAAACAAAACCAAAAATCCTTGCTACAAACCTAGAAGCTCAACTTGGGACATGAAAGCTAAACTGGCATATTACCATTTTCATTTGTATTTCAATATCAATAGAGGACTCGCAAGCCACACTACTTCCAAGCACTGTATTTTCTTCAGTGTATCAGTGTGTGAAAGCAATAATTGACTCATTCTAACTGGAGACAGGCAAATAAATTCAATGTTATTTTTAAGAAAATAGAGACTCCAGCTCTATTCCCCATGATGATTTTACATAAAGTCATATTAATAAATCTTATTTCTACCAACATGAAATGTAGATTGGTTTCCTGCCGAACACAGAACAAATCCAAGAATATAAAAGTTGTATCTTTGTAAATTTGTTTTTTCAAATTAGAACTGTACTTCTCATATCTCTACCAGCCTTTTTTGGAGGCATAGATGCATCTTTGTCTTTTACCCACACAAAGTGAACGCAGCTTCAGCATACAAGGTTAACACTGCAGAAGTTTTTCAGTTAACATTAGTAACAGGAAATTTATATCCACCTCTCCCTCATCCTCAACGTAAAACAAAATGGCACAGAAATTCCTACCACTACTTAAAAACCTCTACATTGAATCCATTCCAAAGGCTGTGATGGATTAAAAAAAGAAAAAAAAAAATCACAACACATTAAGCCTGTGCAGATCTGGGCCTCGACAGTTGAAATCAGGAATCCAAAGTAATTTGTGATGGTTTGAGATGCCTCTGGCTCAGGTGTCCCACCAGCTTCCCCACTCAACCCCACAAATGATGCTCTTCAGCACCATAGCTCTGCAAAATGTCAAACCCTTCAACCCACAGTCCCACAGACACCTAAAGGAGACCTTTTTTGGGGCAATCCTTGGTATCAATGCAGGCTGGGGGATGAAGGCATTGAAAGTAGCCCTGCGGAGAAGGACTTCGGAGTACTGGGGGATGAAAAGCTGGACATGAGCCAGCAATGTGCGCTCACATCCCAGAGCAAATACCCATGTCCTGGGCTGCACCCAGAGCAGCGTGGGCAGCAGGGCGAGGGAGGGGATTCTGCCCCTCTGCTCCGCTCTCCTGAGACCCCACCTGCAGTGCTGCCTCCAGTGCTGGGGCCCTCAGCACAGGAAAAACATGGACCTGTTGGAGCAGGTTCAGAGGAGGCCAGGAGGATGATGCCAGGGCTGGAGCAGCTCTGCTGTGAGGACAGGCTGAGAGAGTTGGGGCTGTTCAGCCTGGAGAAGAGAAGGCTCCGGGGAGACCTTCTAGTGGCTTTTCAATACTTAAAAGGGGCCTGTAAGAAAGATGGGGACAGACTTTTCAGCAGGGCCTGCAGTGATAGGACAAGGGGTGATGGTTTTAAGCTAAAAGAGGGAAGATTCAGACTAGGTATAAGGAAGACATTTTTTTGCACTGAGGGTGGTGAGACACTGGCCCAGGTTGCCCAGATAGGTGGTAAAAGCCCCATTCCTGGATACATCCAAGGTCAGGTTGGATGGGGCTCTGAGCAACCTGATCTGGTTGAAGATGTCCCTGCTCACTGCAGGGGGGTTGGACTAGGTGGTCTTGAAAGGTCACTTCCAACCCAAACCAGTCTGTGATTCACCTACCAGTGAATCTGTGGGTGGTTCTGTGCCAGTACACCAAACCACGACCAGCTGTAGCTGAAGCACGGGTATGATGTATCTGCCACAAGTGCTCCAGAGACAGCAATATCTCAACAGACCTGAAATCTAGACTTCTAAGTTACAGTTTTATTTCCCAGAGATCATCCTGTCATAGCAGAGTGGACAACTCAACCCTATGAACTGCCCAGAGACAGCGGGCACAGTCAGCAGAGCACAGAATCGGATGTTTTGAGCTATTACTATGTACATACATCAGCCTGAGTGATATATCTCAATTTACCATGCTATGGTGATTGTATGAATAGTACTAGAAACTGTATGGGAAGTATAATGAGTGATTTTGACAGCTCTGAAGTAAAAGGTAACAGAATATGTAGGATCTGTATGTCTCCAGCTGATATATTATGATATACTACAATGCTGCTGACATATCAAAAGATGTGATTTAGTAGTCACTGGTTATTTTGATTTACTCTTTTTGCATTTTTTAATTAGTAAATGAGTCCCTCATGGTCAAATGATTAATTACACAATAATTCACTGCAGTGCCTTCTTTTCCTGTTCGAGTGGAGCACACAGTATATAGAGAAACCATTTGGAACATAGACTGACATTATAAATTATAGCAACGTCTTCACACAGCTTAGTTAAGGTTGTGTCAGCACTCCCATTAAGAACTCCTGTTTTCAGGTTAGGTAAAATTAGACGGAGAAAGTTATTTCTAGCTTGCATGTTGGCATGCAGGAACTCAACCAGAGAAGAAACTCCTTCCATCCATCAACATATAGATAGGTGTATATAAAGAAAAACTGAGAAAAAGTGAAGGAAGCAGGCAGTATAGAGGTTCTTAAGGGGTGAGAGGATGAGGGCAGGAAGTAAATAAATAAAACCAGCTGCTGTTTGCTGTCTGTGATCATAAGTAACAATGTTACCTCCTTATTTTGATTTCTTCTCATCAAGAGATCTCAAAAAAAAAAAAAAAAGCAAATTATACCTTTACACCCGACAGAGGTATGAAACACCTTGTACAATGCTACTCAAAGCCACAGAGTGAGGAACAGAGTCCAGTTGTCCTTCCAAGTTTGGGTCACGCTGTCCTCCATAAAATACCGCACAAATGTTAAATTTCCTTAGGGTAGATAGAAGACAATTTGAGAAACTTTGAACACAGTATACAGATAGGGGTCTTCCAATGACTAATGATGGGACTTACACTTTGGGTTATGACTATGGCAAGCAGAAAGTAAAAAAGCCACCTTACACTCCAGACTGTCTAAATATGAAGTATCTCTAGGCTGGTGGTTTCAGCAGCAAGTCGTCTTTTACTCAAAGATATTTTATGCTAGTCTGTTTTACTTTCGCAGAATTCCAGAACTGTGGAGGTTGGACCTCAGGAGATCATTCAGTCCAACCCCCCTGCCAAAGCAGGTTCCCTACACCAGGTTGCACAGGAAAGTGTCCAGGTGGGTTTGGAACATCTCCAGAGATGGAGACTCCACAACCTCTCTGGGCAGCCTGTCCCAGGCCTCCATCACCCACACAGTAAAGAAGTTTTTCCTCATATTTAATTGGAACCTCCTGTGTTCCAGTTTGTGCCCAGTAAAGTTGACAAAGACTAGCAGGTCAGGTTTACTCATGGGAGTGTTATTCCTTAGTTGAGGATGTGATAGTTCCTGAACAGCTCCCACTTGAATAAAGTTTGGTTGATAGATCAAGATACTTGAGCACTTGCTAACGTTTCTCAGGGAAGCTAATCCAGTCTATCACAAACAGATTAATTCAGTGGGAAAAATAAACCAATTTCATTCCAATAAATTCAGTAAGTGCTGGACTTAGATTCTCTGCAGAGAGTTAAGATGACAACAGCAAGTATTCAGGGTTCATAACCTTCCTACCTCTGCATGTTTAACTTTAAGGACTATGAATAGTCCTAACATTCACCCACTTATGTGCATATGTAAGACAATGCTAAAGGTACAATTGGTCAGAATTACAGGGCTGGACTGTTTAGATTAGACTAATTTGATTGAACAGAATTATCCTAGTAGTAGTACAATACATGACACTACTAAGTGAAAGATCGCATCATTCATTGGACAAAATTATTTTGATAACAACCTTAGGATCTCATACATATTAAATTGGTGAGAGGGAGGTTCCTACATCACTGCACATATAGAAGAGGGGCAAAGTAGAAAACTTTCTAGAGTTATCAGGTATTATACATCATTTTTTTCCATAAGATAACATATTATTCAGTAAAACACACCTTTCTGAATCATGAAGACGTGGTCTTGGGAAGAATAGAGAACGAAGAAACCTAGAACAGTAGTTTCTTTGAAGTCAAAGCTGTCAAGATAGATAGCAGGAGGGTAATTTTACAGCTTCTTAAACATTTGCAACAAGCTCTTTCTGGTCATTGTACAGAGAATGCAATCTTCCTGAATTTCAGTGCTCTGAAACTGCACTTGTATAAATTCTTTG